>CAJVPN010001553.1:0-13538 GCA_910592215.1 Entrophospora candida
CAACTATATACTGGTAAAGTTTCAGGAGCAATGAGTTCTGTATGACATTTCGTGTAACAACAAACTTCCACTATGCTATTCATAACAATAATTATTTGCATTTATTAATTAATTACAACAAAACGTTTCAATTAATTACAACAAACGTTTCAATTAATTACAACAAAACGTTTCAATTAATTACAACAAAACGTTTCAATTAATTACAACAAAATGTTGCAACTAATTACAACAAAATGTTGCAACTAATTACAACAATGTTGCAATTATTTTTTTACAACAAAATATGGTCCAGCATGGTGTGCCATAACAATGAATATTTTCAATGGGGTTTTGTGTGACGACTTAAAGTATATGATGATTGTGAACCTGCAACAATATACAAGGCTACTTGGGGTAAATGGCCATAATGATAGAATCATTGTGTTAAATAATATTTCTTTTTCTTTTAATGCGTATCACGAAAAGAATGATGTTTGTAACATGTGAAAGAAATACAATGGCTTAAAAAATACTCATGATATGGTAATCTCAATGGATTTGACGTGACACGAATTACAAGTTTGTTATATTTGTATCGTCATTTATTTTTCTAGAGATTTTCATTGATTTCATCGATTTATTTATTCTTGAATAACAATTTATGAATTAAAATCAAATAATCTATAAACTATTATCATCTTCACCTGCAGCATTAATGACTATTTTAATAGCTACTCAAATAATTCATGTTCTGGGCTCTCACTCAAAAAAAAATCATGACTTTTCTATAATTAATTATTGATGCACCTATGGGGGCTTTCACTTTAAAGTTTGTGACAATAATTTATGCTAGTGTAACAATAACTCTAGTATATTCTAACCAATTATTTGATTGAAATTAACATGCATGATTGGTTCTTGCTAACCAAATTTGGCAATGATCTGTGGGTTTTTGCAAATAATTACCAAATTAGGTTGGCATGACAATTTCGCATACTGAGTTTTATACACACTGATTGGGTGGGATTGGGATGTAATATATATAAAAACAAAAATTCTGTCGCAATTGTTTACTCTTGGAATATTATAGAAATAAATTTATTTTTTTACTTTAATAAAAGATTAAACATGGATCCATTTTTTCCAACTTCAACAAACATAGACAGTTCAAATCCTATCATTAGCTTAAGTGATCTTGCCGCTTGGGATTTTACTTCTCTTGAAGATAATCCCGAAGCTCAAAAATTTTTAATTGATGCAATCGTTTCCAACGATCAATATAGAGATGACGACGACCAAAAACGTAAATTAGAAACTTTGGGAGATATTATTCAACAACTACCAAGCAAAGCTATTCGTAAGTAATTTTATCAATGTTATTGGAAGTTGTTATTATATATTATATATTATATATTATATATTATAATTATATATATTATATATTAAAAATATATTCATGTAATAAAAAAATCCATTTAAACAGATAATTTAAATATAGATTCAGTACCACATCCAGAACTTACTCTTGATGGTAATATTTCATAATACTAATAACATTATCATTATTAATATCATTATTTAGTGCTAATAATATAAATTTATTTAAATAAATAAAAAAAAGAAATGATAGAACTTGGAACTCAATCATCTTTTGAAGATTTACAGGCAGAACTTTTAAATGAACCACTGAAAAAAAAAAAGGCTGGAAGAAAGCCATTGACTACTACCCCTAATTCTGTATGTCTCATCAATATATTCATTCAATATCATAATTATGTAATTAATCAATTGGTTGATTATAATATTTCTTGAAAAATTCATAACAATAATAATAGAAACGTAAAGCTCAAAATCGAGCAGCTCAACGAGCGTTTCGTGAAAGAAAAGAACGTTACGTTCAAGAACTCGAAGATAAGATTAAAGAACTTGAATCGGTATCAGCAAAAAGCAATCATGAAAACGAGCAATTAAAATCACTTGTTCAACAATTGCAAGCTGAAAATTTCATTTTGAAACAATCAAATTTCACTTTCGACTTTACGCTTAATAAAGGTGATGAATCATCAGACTTAACTTCTAGTGGTGATGGTAATGGCAGCGCAAATGGTATCAACAATAATAATAATGATAATAAGAGTACTTTATTTACGTTCTCCACCCCTGCTAGTGATGATACATCCACCTCCACTACTGGTAATAATAGTGGTGGGCTTACAAATTCTGAGGATCCATTCACACCACCTTCTTCAAATGAAAGCGACAATGAATCAAATACTTCCAGTAATAGATCAGCTAATGGCTCAAAAAATTCACCAGCAAAAGTATTTGGTTTATCATCACCTTCCTCGATCAATTCTTCTGAAACAGAGATTTCTCTCAAATTAAATTCTAGCAAAGAAAATAACAGCAACAGTAGCAACAGCAACAGCAACATCAATAGCAACAATAATAATCAATTACCGATTAGTTCTTCTTCTTCATCTACGGGAATAGTAGTCAATATGGGATTATCAGAAACATCATCCGAATTGTCAATTAAAGGACCAAAGACAATTACTGATATCACTAATAACAGTATTAATTGTACCGGTAACAACCTTACTAACTCAAATAATAACAACAATAATAACTCCGCTATTAGTAATTATAATAATAATAATAGCAATGGTAATAATAATAATAATAATAATAATAATAATAATAATAATAATAATATTGACAACTCATCTACCACGCAAACACACACCGTCAAAAATCAATCAGCCAAAGAATTTTGTGCTAAATTTACTGATGGTATTTGTTTGGAAGATGGTCAGGGTTCAACTGTTAATGATAACTCTAACAAATCAACTTCAGCATTCACCGAGTACCGTGACCCTACACCATTCACACCAAATATCGACAACCTATTTGCTGGTGCCACCCCTTTAGCACCATTATTTGAAGAACATTTTATAAATCTTGGAAGTTTTGCTCCGATGTCAACTCCATCTGAAGAACGTGTAAATCCATTTATGGGAGATATTGTTCACAATAACGGATTTGCAACATTTGATGATCTTCAAAATAAAAGTTTTTTATCATGTAATAAAGTTTGGGAAAAGATTCAACAACATCCCATGTTTGATGAATTGGAAGATGATGAGATTGATCAATTATGTGCTGAATTAAAATCTAAAGCTAGATGTTCAGGTCATGGACCGGTTGTACCAGAAGAAGAAGTTGACGCAGCTTTAATTAAATTAGAAGAAAAATAATTTAAATTTTTATTTATATTTATGCAAGTATTTTTTTTTTTTGTATAGGAAAAATTATTATTTTTATTATAGTGGAATTTATTATTAGTTAATTTTTTAGAAATATATATATATATATATATTGGTGTATATAGTCTTTATATATTATTATTACTATTACTATTTTTCTCTTTTTTAGTTTATCATTATTTTTACTTCTTTTTAAATATTTTTTTTTTTTATCGAAAATATTTTATATTTTTTTATTTAATTTTAATTAAGATTATAAATTGATATTTTTTTTTAGAAACAAGTTTTATTGATATTTCCAAATGGGAAAGAAAATATAATATATATTTAAATAATAATTATAAACAAGAAATAATCCAAAAAAAAAAATTAAATTAAAATACAATGTAAAATATATACAAAAAAAAAAAAAAAAAAAAAAAAAAAAATAAAAATAAACATTTAAAAAATTGTCATAAGAGCAAAACAAACATATAGTAATGCGATAGGATAAGCAATTAATAAATGTTGTTCTTTCATTTGTAATACTGTTACAAATATTGTTGAAGATGAATATGTGCTCCAGATTATTGAAATGGCTGAAATAATGAATCCAAATGGTTCGCTAAATCATAATCATAAATAAAAATAATTAGTAACTTATTATGTAGATCAAAATAAAGAAGAAAATGAATAAATTACCTTAAAGGTATGCCGATACCAATACAACTTAATAGTACTAGTGGTAATAAACAATACCCAAGTACACTTGCTATACAATATCCATCTACGCTTGACTCACTCATGGAATTCAATATCAAATAAATAGAAGCCCATCCAAGTAATGCCACTCCATAAATATATCCAAAATGTACTTTTCCTGTCTACACAAATAGATCGATTAATCTGTGTAAGATTTGCGTATAGATTTTTTGTAAACATATTTTTTTTATAGTCATACCAGTAACAAAGAAACGCCAAATATCAAACAGAATAAAAGTGGCCCGAATAAATCCGCATCATCCATTATGTGTTTGTTCACTGTTTTAAATGGATTTAATACTGCCAAGCTCTAACAAACAAATATAAATTATATTTTCACTTTCACTATCATGTATATCTCTTTCATTTTATAATATATATTTAATTTGTACCTTGGTCTTTATATGATCAAAATTAATTCCAAGCTCTATAATATAATAAATAATAGTTGATTAGTTTAATTTTATTCTCTGAATATTCGCTTTTTAGTTATACATTTATTTACCATCAAGCAAAGGTGGTTCGTCAGCAAATCCGCCTGTACCAAACGCACTCAAAAGGCTTCCAGTGCTACCTCCAAATTGATAATTATGATGATGTGAAAAAGTTTGTTGCATTGGTGGTGGATAGAAAATGGAATTTGACTGTGCTGAATATACACCATCAGGATCCTCATAAGGAGTGGGGTAAAATTGTAAATTTTCTGGTGAGCCATAAACATTGACGTCTGTTCCCTCAAAAAGTACAGAATGTACATGTCCTCCTTCCGCCATTGTTAATTTATTTTTTTAGAGAAGTCTTGGATTTTTTGATTTACAAAGAATTTTGTCGAATTGTACTATAGTGGGTGCGGTCTAAAGACCTATCAAGTTTTGCACAAATTTTAAAAGTATAGAGATCACTTTCTGACCTACCTTTTAAAAAATGGTTCTATTAGTTTTATTAGTTGATAGAGTAAACTCTCCCTCCAGCTTTAATGTAGAGTTCCATTTTTTTTTGGTACATCTCGAGAATCATTACTAAATTTAGGATAATTTACGAAAATCATAACTAAAGTTGAAAGTGATATTTCAACAATGACTTTTTGATGCGTATTGTGATTATTTACACTGTTATTACAATTTAACACACTATGTTTTTATGAATACGAAGAATTTTGTAAGAAGTAATAATATTAAAGTAGAAAGAAACTTGTTCATGGAGAATAAAAACATAAAAAAACTGCATCCCCAAGGTCTCTTGGGACAATTTACATAACCTTACACCCGTTCAATATTGATTCCTCTTAACATAGTGATATGGTGATCGCAGACCAAAAAAGTGAGTTTGTCATCAGGGTAGAATATAAGGTAGGCGACCTCCACGAACATATTCACGTATTAGTATGGAATGAAATCCGAACACCTCTTTATGAGGATTCTCATTTAGTGTGAATTTAAACTAACTACCAATCTCACTCATTGTTTCCAGAAGAGCACTCTCAACGATACAGCGAAAAAAAAAGAGTATGTAATCTAATAAAAACTAAAAACTAAAAACTAAATAAAAGCTAACTATTAGACTATTAAATACTACTACTAAATGAATATTCTTTTTGTCCACAAAGCCTCTACAAACCTACTTTAATAATAATAAATCCGAATAACATGCTACTTAATCAGTGTTGGAAAATTATTACATTAAACCAAGTTTACTTGAGGCAATGAATAGCCTTGGAGTGTGTTGTTAGTTTTTCTGGAGATGTCTGTCAATCATTTTATAAAACTGAATCTCAGTGTCCACGTTTATTAATCCTACACAAAAATTTAAAATACAACTTTAGTAATTGGTAAAATCAATCAAATTGTCCATTATGGCCCATTTGGCGTTTATTGGTGGAATTTTATTAACAAAGAAAGAAATACAAAAAACCATGTTATCCAATAAGAATTAATATGAGAATTGAAGATGAAAAAGAAATTGTTATCCGAATAGTTGTAAATACAGATGAGAATGGAGTGATTTATTCAACATCAAGCGAAGTGACAAATGAAAATTATAATTTTTTTTTGATAAATGACACGTTATTTTGGGCCAAGCATTTGATGATATTTGTTGATGTTACAATTACCTAGTGGTTCACTATTATTACCATTACTATTATTATTATCATTACTACTACTCTTATTACTATCACTTCCACTATTACTACTACTACTAATAATAATAATATTATTATTCAATGATATACCTCTTAATTCACCGCCATTATTATCATTTAATGGTTCACCATTACCATTACTATTATTATCTTTTATTCTGCTACGAGTATTATGGTTTTGGGGTGGGGCAAATTAATGGTAGATTTTTTCCTCTTCGTCATTCTAAGTAGAGAATATCATTTTTTTATCATTGTATAAAAAAAATTACATTTATCAGCTGGTTAAACCGTTTTTTTCTCTGCCGGTTGACATCACTAACAAATTATTTATTTATTTATTTTTGAAGATATGACTATCTTATGTTAAAAAGAGTAATAGTAAGAGTCATCTTTCACAAAAAATAAACTAACTCGAATAGCTCAATTGTGTTGAGTGCTCACAGTTTTAATCATAGTGTGTGTAATGAAAGCTGGCAATCTTTGGAGTTTGGAATCCACCTTTCGCCCAAGATAACCCGAACCAATGAAAATACTCAAGAATGATCGAGGATATATTTACTGTAGCATACAAATAAACATAAACATTATGGAACACATGAGAGAGCTAATTACGAATATATAAAGGTGGCGTCCACTTCACACAAGTTTCCCGATTAACTGCAAAAGTATCGATTGATTCGGATGTCATAATAATATATATCAAAGGTATATGTAATAGCAAAAAAACTAACAAATACAATAACGTCAATAGATATAATCAGACACAACAACTATTTTCTTCCCTTCTGGGACTTTTTCTTGTTGACAACATCTGAATGAGAGATTAGTGGTTACGAAATATTCTTAATTTGTTCGATTTGGATGGACACAATATCATTATTAGTATTTTTGTTTTAGCTCAACAAATGTCAACAAAAAATGAAAATTTCTGAAATTAATAAAGATGTTTGAAGATTATATCCCGTCTCCAAATTTACTTGATATTGTGAATACTCCCACCCACTCTCAAAAAAAAACCAGAAGGTGAATTTATTTATCTAAGCTTGAATTGTGATTACGAATTCAGTCGTAGGCAAGTAATTAATTATGTATTCGGCTGCAAAATAAATAAATAATTATGGATTTAGTTGAAAAACAATAATTAATTACATACTTTAGTTGTAAAACAAAAAATTAATTGCCAAACTGAGACATAAAAAAACAATTAATTACGGATTCACTTGCAAACCAAATAATAGCAATTACGGATCCAGTCTAAAAACAAATAATTAATTGGGAAAAAGTTGTAACACCAGATACTTTTTCTTGAGGTCAATTATTTTCTCATATATTTTGTTCATATATAACCATCACTACTTTTAAATGTTAATGAACAAATAAATATTGTATTTAGCCATCATATGGGTAGAAAAAATGTAATCCATAAAGGTTTCGCATGGTGGAAGCATTGAGCACAACAACCGTTTTTTACAACGGCTTTGCAACTGTTTTACAATATTAGTGAAATATTATGTAAGTTATCGTAAAAACAGTTGTTATGCTCAATGCTTCCACCATGTGAAATCTTTGTGAATTACATGTTTTCTACCAGTGTCATTTTCAAGATGATTGGACGAATTGTTGTAGATGAGATTATTGTAGATCAAGATGCAAAAGGAGCGGTGGAAGAAATGACAGTTAAAATAGATTTAGATATAATAAATGGCCTTTGACTCGAATTTTCGGTTCCAAGTGTTTTCACTCCACAACTACTTTCACCTGCATGTATCAGGAAGTTTAATCTTACGTAAACCTACGCGGGGATCAAAATGGACCAGCATTATGGCGAAATTATGGTAATTCTAGTAACACTCCTGTATAATGCTAGTCAATTTTGACTCCGGCGTAGGTTTAATTTCCTGATATGGAGTTAAATGAAATTATTGAAATAATGAGATAAAAAATTCGCCTGAATCGTCATTGCAATTAGTAAAGAGTTTCATTTAAATCAGAGAGAGATTTATAGCGATTGCATTCATGAGATTCATGTATATTAATTGAGGGATATGCATGATCAACACATTGTTTGACTTTTTGCTTGTCATTAAAGCTAGGTGTGTAACCCCCCTAGGCGAATATTCATGAATTTCATCCTGTTTGAATCTGATTGCTATGATAATAATAATTTTAACCGGTTTTTTAAAAACGCCATTTTAATTTTGGATGAAGGACCTAAAAAAAGGAGGAATTACATGTTCATATTTTACTTAAACACAGTTATTTTTCTTAGAAATCACTACTTGGTATATCTTTGAAGAAGATATCTTATTATTAACAACCAGAGATACTTTTTTGTATTGATGACTTACATTGATAATATTGATAACATATTATTTTTATTTCTTCTATAAAATAACATCTAATTTATAATTATATTCGTCTAAGGCTTAATGATAAGCATCTTGATATTGGAAGAATTGACCAATATTTATTTTAAAAACGCCAAAAAGCAATGAAACTGTCGAAGATGAAAAATCCACAATTGGGAAATTTGGAAATACCAACAGACGATTCAATGGACAACATTGGATATTGAAAATTACTTCAGAACTCGGATATTTCAAATTCTGATATTCCTTGAATACAAAGGCTAATATAACCTGACGATCTAAAGATATGACAATGCAATCGTATTACAGAGGGTTGTGTTGGCTCTGTAGTTTAATAAATTACATTGTTATCAAGAGACTCACCCTCTCTTGTTTGAAGTTTCCAACTTTTAAGTATTCTTCAAGTAAATTCTACAGAAGAATTCAAGTGCTTAGATGTTCGTAAAAAGGGGAATCTTATTAAATCTGATACCTAAGCTCAATATGTTAGATTTAACGTTATTTCATTTTATTTTTCGGAAATGATTCTTATTACTTAAGAATCTCTTTCTTTTGCATGGCCTTGGTATTATTATTACTTGGGTGATGCATTTTGTTTAATAAGGAAAACAGTAAAAACCAAGCCATAACATAAAACACCTATATTCAGCGTGAATTATTGACAAAAACAGGGGATTGGCGTAGAATATACACTTATCATACGTCCTTACTTATGGTCAGCATGAATTATTGACAAAACAGGAAGTATGCGTATGTTTTTTTATTGTTTTCCTGATTTTACTAATCCTTTTTAAAAATATATGCCAAATAAAGACTAGAATATTGGTTTTAACCGGTTAGTTTAACTGATTAAACTGTCTGATGCATATGCGCCAATTTTTGTCGCAGTGCTTTTCGGAAGGTTACACAATATTAATATTTTTAAAGGGATTTGAGAGATTTGAGAGATTTGAATTCCACCGAAAATATTTAACAGTATATATATTTTGAGCTATTGGTATGAATACTCTGTTTATTATAACTCTAAAGTTAGCCTTTTTCTTCAAAATAACCATTTTTTATTTCAAAATAACGTTTTTCTTTGGAAATTGCTTTAATATTGAAAAAAAAAAAAATTTTTTTTTGAGCCCTTAATTACCCGTACGACACGACAAAAGATGAGACAGGGCCCTGAACAAACAAACAAGCACCGTGACTAACCAAAATGAAGAAATTTTTAAAAACAAAAACAGAGGGTCGATTTTTAAAAATGGTTGGTGTAATTTCTAAAATAATTATAACTTTCAATAAAAGAATATATTATATAAAGAACTTATATTTCACTTATAAAGCGATGTTGGTTGGAATTGTTTTTGGAAAAAGGATAAGTTATTTTGGCTTTACAATATTTTTTTATACGAAAAATATTGAAACTTTTGAAATTATTTAGTTGTAACATTTTTTTTTACTAATAAGAAAATGGTATGAACACATTTAAATGTATTTGATTTTACAAAAAAAGTCTCAATTAGTGTACCTTTTGCAAGAACTCGACCTACCAAAATGGTTGCTCTTGGACGCGGGAAGTGTGGCGTATTCAGTGTCTTCATGAGTCACATGACATCGATTGAGAATAAATCAAATATTTATGTTTTTTTAATATCACGAACTAGAGATTGGGCACCGTTACTGTATCGTTTAACCGGTTGGTTTAACTGACGCTGATTAAACAGTTAAATATCATATGAGATCAATGGGAGAATTAATAAAGACAGGATATCCAAGTCTTATTCAGTTTTGATATGCATTTAATTATAATATTGATGTTTGGTCATTTTAGTCTATTAGCCAATATGTGACAATTTTATATCAAAGTGAGAAAAATTTTGGCTGGAAAAATGCAACTGAGATAAGATTTGTTGAGTTGTTTGTAGATGTGTAATATTATTTTTTATTATTATACATTTCTTTAGTTGATAATATTCTAATATTATCAGTATTATTCAACATCAAAACGTTGTTTTCTTTTAAAATATCAAATAAAGAATAATTAATAGTTTTATTTCATAAATATTTCTTTGAAAGAATCATTAAACTTGCCACTAAATGTTTCATTATCTTTGTTTTTTCTTGTTCAATTTCATTGGAAGCCAGTGGTGACAACATAACGTTTGTTTGTTGTTATCCAGTGACATTTGGATCTGGTGGTATTATTTAATTTGTTTAGTTCATCAACTGTTGTTCAGTAGCATTGGTAGCTATTCTTATTTTTTTTGTATAACAATATATTAATAAAATCAATTCCTTGCTTGTGATGCAAAAATTTTCTATTTACCCGTATATGATTTCATTTAACAAAAATAATAATAAAAGATCGAAAATTTCCCATATCATGCATGATCCCTTTACTATGTTTATTTTTTGGCATGATCGAGCAAAAATACATCGTACGGCAAATGTTTGATTTCTTAGTAATTCCTCGAGCGAGTGACAAAGAAAGAGTAAGGAGAATGAAGAGCGATCAATCGATCGAGTAAAAAAAATGAAAGAGAGAAAGAGAAAAGAGTGCAAGAGTGAGGGTTGAACTGTTCATAAAAATGATCCAAGATTAATAAAATGCGCCCGAATTTGCACATATCTTACCAATATAATGAATGAATGTTAAATGTAGTTGGATTAAATTAATAAGTATTATTGTTGTTATTGTTGTTATTATTATTACTGCATTCCGATACCATTTTTCAATTATTATTATTATTATTATTATTATTATCCTCATCATCCTTATAAGCGTCTACGAAAAGAATGGTGCATGAATCCTAAAATTGATTTCTAACCAAAATCATGAAATTATTTTGTAGGCTTTGGAATTTTTTTTTTTTTCAAAAATAATCGAATTTCTTTTATTTTTAATTGATATGGTTCCAAAAAAACATAAAGGCATGAAATTTATACACATAATATTCAGAACTTAAGCTACAAATCGATATGATTTTTTGTATAATTAATGTATTCGGGACATCTGGTACTTCTTGATAGATGATGTACAATACTTGAAGGCGAAACATTCCATCATTATGGTTATAAGACATTCGTTAAAAACGTGCGGAAAAAGAATGCAAAAATGATATACTGGTGAACGGGCGCAATTTATGATTGAGGAATGGTAGAAGTTCATTGGAAAAGTCAAAATTGGCTCGCATTAAATTTTTTTTATCACTACCATTTTTTTTCGCAGCACACTTTATATCTTCTATATCATCTCCAACTTTTATTTCGAATTTACATAACAAATATAGTAATAACGTTTGCTATATTGGCTACTACAGTCAACCTCGTCATAGCGGATGAACGGGACATATAAGAAAATTTTATTTAAAATACGTTATGACAAGAGTTTGATTATAGTATTTTGTGACAACGTTTGACTGTATTGCATTTGTTAAATAACACACTTCTTGAGGTTCTTTAACAAGATAATGATTTGCTTTTTGTAACCATTATTAATATTAAATATAATATTAAACAAACAATTATAAAAATGTCGAGGGTAAAGGAAGGCAACACAACTGTTGAATATGGGAGGGAAACCCGTTCTAGGCAATCCATCAATATCATCAGAAATTTACAGATGGTAAAGTACGCTACTTTGAACATTTAAAAGCTACAATTATTCTCACCTTTTTCTCATGTACGTAAGGCTAAGCTGACCCGCGTTCCCCGATGACACAATGACACAACTGAATTTCAGGGGGGTATATGACCCAGGAGTTTATCGAAATTGCATCATTGTCAAAGGACACTTGTATAGATCTAGAGGCTAGCAGGTTAATATTAACCATCAATCTTGGTGTAACAAATTTTCATTGTTCATCTATTAATATTAATAGTAGTAAATTAATTGGCGGACGATTTTTATTGCATAGTGATAGTATAATGTAATGATGATAATTATTGTAAATGTACTCTCGATTTCGAATCAAATAAATGACTCGTAATTAAATGTATCAAAGGAATAATAATTCGAGTTAATAAATTGGCAATAAAAATTGTATCGTAAATAGGAAGAGTCATCTAATTTAATAAAAAAATAAAAAATAAATTCTCGACTATTCACAACAAGTGAGTGGACAGATGCTCTAACAACTCTATATTTCAAATTCATAAGTATCTTCGTCTTATTAAACCTGGTATCTCCAAGCACATCCTGGTATATCACTTTTATGAGTTGTCATCTACTTTTTATCACTCCAAATGACAGGCTTCCATTTTTTAACCATCAAGACATCATTTTAATTGGTTGGTTCTTTAATGGTCATTTAAAAGTGACTTTGCTGCTGGAACACACGAAAGAATATTTAATTCATGTGATTTTCTTCTAATAGTCATTACTATTTGTTTTCCATTAAATTTGTTCAGCAGACTTTTGATTATTTGTGATGATTGCTTTGCTGCCTTGTGGCAAGACCTTCATCATCAATAATTTTTTTTTAATAGTACGAGATACTTTGTTCTATTACTATGAATATCAAGAAATTTGGCTGTTTTTGAAATGATTTCACCATGTTGAACTTCAGATAAAGCTAACATTTTTAAATTTTTTAAAGGATTTAAACAAGTAATTATTAAAAAGATTAGATGCTTATTTATTCAATTCAATTTTTTTGAAAAAAAAAATTTTTGGCCAGAGTTTTATTTTTTTATTTGAAATGTTAGAGAAATGAAATTTTGCATATATATACTATATATATATATATTAATGTATATTTATTTGTTTTTGTCCAGGCAGTGTATGAATTCTAATAGTAGATGAAAAATAAAAGTTAACTATTTGTATGTTCATCTGATTAATATAATCAAACTTACTTTCAATAAATAAAAACAAAATAAATGGTGAAAATAATCAATTTTTTTAACCTTATTAATCTAAAATTATATAATAATAAGCTATCATTACTTAAATTCAACTTAGCAATGTATGTTGTGAATTATTATTATTATTATTATTATTATTATTATTATTATTATTATTATTATTATTATTATTATTATTATTATTAT
>CAJVPN010001554.1:0-13536 GCA_910592215.1 Entrophospora candida
TTCATACCAAGAAATCCTAATAATTATAAACAGCTTAATTATGCCTATATCAATTTTGAATCTGATAAGGACCTAGCCGCCGCAGCAAAAACCGAATATTCATATGAGGGTAATGTACTCTATTGGTGTGCTGACAATGCAAAGACCTGTCACATTTGTGGCAACCCTGATCATATGGCAGCGGTTTGCCCAAATAAAAAACAACGTTCTGCAAAAGATAATAAACTCCAAAAACTATATACCAAATTTCGGCCTGCGCAACACCGCAGGATTCCAAAATCCTATGCAGAAGCAGCACGAAGACCACAACAACAACAACAATCACAACAATCACATCATGAACAACAACAACAATTTGCAAGACAACAACAACAACAACCTATGAGACCATGGAATGACTCTCACCTACAAAAAAAAAAGGGAACAGCCCATGGTGGTTCTATGCATGAACCCAATAACAACCATGTCTCAGCAGAACACATAAAGATGCTTAAAAAATTACAAAATTCTTTTGAAGAATTAAAAAAAGATTTTGCCATCCAAGCTGAAGTTATTTCAAATTTTGATAAAAAACTATCAATCAGAAATAATTACTTAAAAACTTTGACAGAAAACAAAATGACACTTATCGAAAATCAAGATTCTTCAACTCAAGCATCAAACTCATTGGTTACAGCAAATAACCAAAAACGTACACATACTGATGTGGAGTATTCCTCATCAGATGAGATCGATCGCGAAGAAATCAAGAAAGCCAAAGAGGCATCAGATTGGATCAAAAAGAAAGGAGAACCTACTCTCAATTCTATTAGTGCTCAATTATCAAGTCTTGTTCACCATTTTCTTTCAGGAGGAGGACCTTCAGAAAATGATGAAATATTCATTGATGAAGAAGAAAATGAACAGATGGAAGAGGAAGATACCCCTGTTTATTAATTTCCCAAATCCAATCTTAACTATAATAAACAAAATAATAAAAATATTAATAATGAATAATAAAAATAATAATAATAATAAAAGTTCCCCTCAACAATTTAGAAACAACCCATTACGAATTATGACACAGAACATACAAGGCCTAAATTCCCAAACAAAGCAACTACAAATCTTAGACATGATGCAAATAGAACATGTTGATATATTAGGCCTCTCAGAAACTAAATTAAACAAGGCACAATCAAAGATTATTTATAAAAATAATGAACAATTCACAGCATACTTTAACAATGATTCAATAGCTCCTTTGGGATCGGGTGTTGGAATAATCTTATCAAAAGAATATTCTTGTTATGTAAATACTTACAAAGGATACAAAGGCAGAATCATTCATGTTGACCTGTTTATGAAAGGTCGTGAAAAATTAAGGATAATTCAAGTTTACTTACATGCCAACTTTACAGGTACACGCACAGAAATTGAAGAAACACATAAATATATATATGATCTATTGGAAAATTCAAACCGTAATAATTATAAAATTATAATAATGGGAGATTTTAATGTAAGTTATGAGAAATACATAGAAGGATATCGTAGAAAAGGTAATTACCATTGGTCACAAGATATCTACCACAAATTGGAGAACCGTTTCAGATTAAAGGACACTATTCAATTATACCATGATATTACTCCAACAAATCCATATCATACATTCATTCCCAAACAAAGTTCATCTTCACCAACACGCATTGACGCAATTTGGATCTCAAGAAATTTGGTGCTTGAAACGATCAATAGCAATAACTACGAAAATGAGTTGATCAATACTGATCACTATGCAGTTTTTGTTAGTTTTTTCACTCATAACATTTTTAATAGAAAATCTTACGCTACATTGAAAAGACAAAATTTAAAAAAAAGAGTTTTCACTTATGACAAAATGACCACAGAAAAATGGGAAAAATACACTCAAGATACTGACAAACAACATGATGCATTAGGGATGTCTTCAATGACAATAAATGAAATATCAGATCTAAATTACCATTGGACTACCATTCAAAAAATAATAATGGACACAGCTACTACAACAATAGATAACCACATGACAACATCGCAACACAAAAATGAACTACCACCGGTTATTACTGAAGCATACGAACATATTAAGTTTCTAAACAGAATAATATGCAGAACACAACGAAAAAATCTTTCAAAGAATAACCCAATCACTCTATCAAGTTGGTGGAATAAAAAGATACCAGAGCTGAACAACTTGATAGTTAAATATCAACAAAACATTAATATCCCACAACAATTGGATGACACTACAGTACATAACTTTAGAAACAATATAAAAAAGTTTAATAATTTTTTACAATTAAAAAATGATAAACTTTTTCAAAATCACAATGATAAACAAATTAGACACTATGTGCAGAAACGTTGTGACAACTATAATGAAGATCAAAGTCAAATGATAGACTCTTTTCTAGAAAGGAAAAAACGTACAATAGTGATTGATCGAGTATTGGAAACAAAAAATGGACAACAAACTTTAGTCACAGATCCAAATGAAATTAAAAGGTTGACAAATGAACATTTCCAAACTTGTGCAGGAGGTGTTCATGTACTCAAAGAAATTCCAGATCAATGGAAAGAACAATATAAACCAAAACCTAACATTAATGATCATATATATAATTTCTTAATGACAGCCCCAACCAAACAAGAATGGCAAGATGCCATTAATCAACTTCCTAATGACAAGGCACCTGGTCCTTCAGGAATTACAAATGAAATGTTAAAACACTTGGGACCTAAAATGTCTGAATGTATTCATAAATTTGTCGCTGGATGTCTTCGACTTAATGATATTCCATCTGCCTGGCGTGAAGCAAATGTTTATCCCATTCCAAAACCAAAAGAATGGGAATGTAATCTCAGCAACACCCGTCCAATTACCTTGCTTGAAACAACACGGAAAACCATGGTTCGATTGCTAAACAATCGATTAGCAAAAATCATGGTTGATCATAAAATTCTTAAAGGCAACCAATTCGCAGGATTGCCTGGTTCATCGACATTTGAACCTATTCGCATTCTTAATGAAATCATTGAAACAGCAAAAGAAAAGAATGAAGAACTTTGGGTATTATTCCAAGACATGTCGAAAGCTTATGATCGAGTTAATATTTTTATGCTCCAAAAAGCTTTCAAGAGATTAAAACTTCCAACTTCGTTCATTAAGATAATATCAAACTTATTCACAAATCGAAAAAATAAAGTCTTCACAGCAGTTGGGACTACTGATCAATACGATGTACTTATAGGAATTGACCAAGGAGAAGTAATTTCACCACTCCTTTGGTGTATCTATTATGATCCGCTTCTTTGCGAAATAGAGAATCAAAAATTAGGATACAATGTGTCCCATACATATAAACCAAACTTATACCAAACAACAACAAATACTGTTGAGCATACAGTATCGACTTTAGCATACATGGACGACACTTCTTGGGTAGCTCCTAACAAAAATAACATGGAAATAATACTTGGGATCGCAGACTCCTTTAATGAACTAAATAATATTAAAGTAAATAAGGATAAATCTGAGCTCTTAATGCATCAACCAAAAGTGTCATACCAACAAACAGTGATGCTTAATTTTGGAAATGAAGCTGTCAATATTAAACCTGCACGGAGGACAGAATCTATACGAATCCTAGGTGTTTGGGTAAATTTAGCAGGAGAACGAAAATTTGTTATCAACCAAGCTAAAGATGAAGTATTGGATATGTGTGAAGTATTAAAAAAGAAGCGAATAACAGATAAACAGTTGCTTTATCTATACAACATGGTCATAGTTCCTAGGATAGAATATCGTACTCAAATCACTTATCTATCACCAACTGAATGTAACAATATCATAACTCCATTTAGAAAGCTGTTTAAACATAAATTGAAAATGTCAATTTCAATGCCAAATGCCATTTTGGAAAATAATTTAATATATAAATTCAGAGATTTGGTAGAAGTTCAACGACAAGCAAAAATTACAAATTTTTTCATCCAAATCAATGATAATAATTTGTTGGGAAAAATAACTGATATACGTCTCAGGGTATTACAACAGAAAGAATGGTTGAGATTCTCACCTCTTTATGAATGGCCATATGATTTTGTTACAAGGCGTCACTATAAATCTTTCATTGCAGCAATGATTTCATTATGCAAGGAAAATAAATTTATATTTAATTTAACGAAAAATAAGAGATATGAAATTTTAGAAGGACATACTGAAATACGTTCAATATTGAACCATGTTACCTTTAATAAATATAAATGTCAACTACAAAAACATTCAATCATGTTCATTGATCAACTTACATCATTAGATGGTCATTACCTATCAAATTGGCGGACCATAACAAAACGAAGTTTTACAACACATAAATCTCAACATAGGACTCCAATGTGGTTTAAAGAATTAGAACAAAAAATTTTTTTATCAAATGATGGTAGTCGTTTAATTCAAGCCCAATATGTATATCCTATTAGTCATTTTAAAGGATCTCAAGTTTTAATGCCACCATTAAATAATCGGGCAAAAGATTGGATAGTTTTGTGGAATTTCAACAATAATATTCCAGTAATAGGAAAAATACAAGAGAAAGATAATTCGAACAATATGATTCTGATACAACATTGGTATGTTAATAACACACTATCGCTCGTTGATGCTCCAGTAATCGAACCCTGTCAAGGATGCAATATACATAGCAACTTAGGAACTGGATGTTATAATAAATACAGAGCTGCTGATGCAGTGCTGTTACAAAGAACAAAAAAACTGGACGTTAATTGTTTTCAATTATTTTTACCACTATTTGAAATTTACCAGGTAGCATTCTATCATGGATCTTTTATCCAACAAAGAATTCATTACTCTATTAATATCATTGTTCAACAACAACAACAAGATAACTTGTTGATAAGGTTCATTGAAGATGGACCCTTATTAACTCAACTTTTAAACCTCCAACAAACATTACAACACTCCAATAATTTAGAATTCTACACTGATGGTTCTTTGGTTGGATTGGGAACTATACAAATGTCAATGAGCTTCGCAATACTACAAACAGCATTGAATGCTCCTCAAATATCTTTCTCTGCTACAATAGAAAATTGGCCGTCATCAACACGTGCTGAAGTAGCAGCAATTATCATAGCATTATTAATTTCTCCAAAGAACTCACAAATTACTATTTTCACAGACAGCAAAGCTTCTATCCAACATTTTAATACACTACAAAATTCCAAGTACCCATTGATGCCAAGGAATATATTTAAAGAAGCTTCAAACAGTTTATTATGGACAATTCTTAACGACGTTGTCAACATTAATAATATTAGTCTAAATTTCGTTAAAGTAAAGGGTCACAGTGGTAACCATTTTAATGACAAAGTGGATGAATTAGCCAGATTGACACATGGTTATGATTCATTACCAATAGCTTTCATTCCAGACAATTTATTCTCAATCTCATATATTCCACGTTGGAACAATATAATTGTAGAAAAGCATTTACGACATTTTATTACAGATTTATCGAAAAATCGTGGTTTTGAACAATTTATTAACTTACACAGAAACAACAAATATCGTGAAGTAGATGTAGATTGGTGCTCCTCATTTGCTGCATTAAACGATGATGAATTATCAACAAATACATCATTCAAGGCGAGTCATATTAAAATTAGAAGGATCAAATATCTAACTAAAGAATTACCTACAGTGGAGCATGTTAAAAAAAGACGCCCTGACTTATATAAACATTGGAATTGTCCAATGTGTTGTGATGAAATAGAAACTTTTGAACATGTATGGGAATGCAAAAGTCATAAAAATATTATAGAGTCAATTATCTTTAACAACAAAAAACGTTTAGTTAAATTGATTAAAATGTTTACAAACAACAAACAATTTTCAACAAGAGATCTTCAAAATAAATCCATATGGAAAATTAATAGCAATGAAGATGATTTTAACTTTATTGACTTAATCAAAGGATTGGCACCTTTATCATTGGCCAATATTATTAACAACTCTTCAAAAAATAAAAATATAACACAAAAAATTATTTCTGTTTTCTTAAATAATATTTTTCTAGATATAGAACAATTTATATGGTCACCTCGTTGTGACCAATTTATTTTAGAAGAAGAACATGCTGGTATAAATAAAAAAGAAAAAAGAAAAAAGAAACCAAACAATAGTTCCTCTAATCCTAGTATTAATAATAGAAATAATAATCAACATAATTTAGCTTCTGGTCAAGAGGGAGTTCGTAAATCTATAATATTAGGGGAGGAATGGTTACAACATTATTCAAGGTCTTTAATAGATTAGTTGTGTGTTGGTTATCCTCAGAACGGATGCGGGTGGCCTAGCCTTAAAACATTCAGTTGGCCTGTTCGAATCCTGGTAGCCAATGCAAGGCTTGGATCTTCCATCAATTTACTTTGTATCATGGGTGGCGGGTCATTATTTCTTTTTTGATAACATTATATGTAACATGTATTAACTACATTTTACTAAGTTTAATAAATTTGAAATGAAGTCTTAGTATAAAAAAAAAAAAAAAAAAATAAATAAATTCAATATAAAACTCGACGAAAATTTTATTTTTTTTAAAAAAAAAAAACTACAAAAATAATTATAATCACTAATAAATATCATAATAAATAAATTCATAACCAATATATAATAAAAAAACAAATTCATAATCAATATATATAAAAAAACTAAAATGTATCCAAATTACACTGAAAATATTAATTCTAACAATAATATTGATAATAATGATTCTAACAACAACAATCAAACCACCGGCAACCACTACAATAATTTGATTCATCCAGGGGACAATAATTCTAGTCATCAAAACTCTGTCAGAAATAATAATAGCTATTTTGGCGGCGATAACTTTGTTTATCAACATAATATCGCCAACCAAAACTCGGAGATTATTAATAATGTTCTCGTTAACCAGAACAATTCTATTAGCCCAAGTGGCATAATCAACTATAATAATGATTATATCATTGACCAGTATCCAACCATTATTGCTACAAGCATTAATCATCCGAACAATTTTTTTGACAATAATTTCATTGATCAAAGCAACAATGATCAACTACTTATTTATATAATCTCTCAGCTTCAAAACCTTCAAAATTTTCTAAATCAATTTTTGAATAACAACAACAACAACAACAACAACAACAACAACAACAACAACAACAACAACAATGATAACTCGTAAATCAATTTTTGAACAGCGCGCTGATAGCAAAATCATGATCATCAATCAATTTATTATTTCATTATTTTCTTATAATTTTTATTCTTTGACAATGTAACTTCATTTTCTAACTATATTTTTTTTATTTTTTATATTTTATTTTTACATTTTATATTTTATATTTTATATTTTGTATTTTATATACAATCATCAATAAACAAAAAATTTTAAAATTCATTACTGTGTTCAATAGTTCGAATAATTCAAATACTGAAATAAACGAATAAATCATTCGAATACTGTCAAAACTCACCGAGAGAATATATATGTTTCTATAAAAGGATAAAATTTTTCAAAAAAAAATGAACGAGATTGGCTACTTAACTGTTAATATATGAATTTGAAGAGCGAGATTTCATATATGGTGACAATTTTGGTGAGCGTGCACGAATTTTAATTTTAATATTAATATAATAAACAAAGCAATAATAATAAAACAAAAACAGGACAAAACAACGGATTGTTTTTCTTCTCAGGAGCAGTAACTAAATATTAATATTAACATTAGTATTATATATTCCAAAAAAAAAAAAAAAAAATACAAATGCAGTGGCAAGTAGAAAAGATTGATTTTTTTCATAACATGATAAATTAATTTTTTTTACCGCCTTATCAAATTTGCAACCCTTCAGTATTAACCTTTTCCAATCTTTTATATTCTTCTAACTCTGCTTTAGAGACCTTTAATTGAGCAGAGTCAAAACTGAGAATATGCAAGTTTTTTAACGAAGGAGCTCAGCTCATTGCAATGTATATTTGTCCTTCAGCAAATATGTTCTCATCAATATTCAACAACGCGGTTGGGCTTGTTTTATATATGGCCCAAATGGCCAGCAATTTGATTCAATTTTTTGGCTTCCACCAATTACACTGTCCAGTGGAAGAGACGGTCTTAATGAAGCACGTAGATAAAAAATGGATGATATGTTTTTTTTTTAATGAAAGAATATTTTTTGATATTCCTTCATTTTATATTCATTTTTATTACTCAAATTTAGAAGGCATCTTTAAACTAAAGCTTAATTCTATTTTAAAAAATTTTTTTTTATTAATAAATTAAAATGTTGAAACATTTAACGGTGGCTTTAATTATTTAAACATAAGTTTATCTATTATTTTATAAATCAAAGGACGGAAAGGATGTAATTCATAGTCAGCTTAAGCTTTTTTATTGGTACGACATCTTTTCTTTCTTTTATTATAAATAGAACTTCTATCCATTAAAAAATTTTTTGGCAGCGCTTAACTTAACGTTAACTTTAACTACTCTACGCAATCATTTTCATAACACTTGAAATTTCCTTTTTTTTTCAAAAATCTCCTTTTTAAATACGCACACTAAATTAAATTCATCATATTCTCATATTCTTTCGTTAAAAATAATTTTCCCAAAACAATAAATGATATTGACTGTAATAATAATAATGATGAAAATTAATATTGTTGTACGTGAAATTGAAATTAAGTTATACTTTTCCAAAAATAGTATTGACTATAATAAAGGTGATGGTGGATTTAAAATAAAAAATAATATTGACTGTAATAATAATAATGATGAAATTACTTGCTATTTATTATTTCAAATAAAATGAAAATAAATAAAATAAAATGAAAACCAATAGTTAATACTTTTTCAAAAACAACGATACTGACTAAAGATACCTAAAGAAATGATTAGCATTTAGTCAATGTTACATACGAAATCACCCAAGGCATATTGACGAAAAGAGGAAAAAATTTTCTAAATAATTTTCTGATAATAAACAACCGTCAACTTCACAATAATAATTACTTTCTGTTCTGAAAAAGTGAAAAAAAAGCAGCAAGACTTGATGTTTCTTTCACGTTGAAACTTCTTGGACAGTATAAACATTTAGCAAAAAAAATGACCTTTAGAATTTTTAGAAGGCTCATTGGTAAAATGTAGATGCTGGTCTTCCAAGACAAATTATCATCAACACTTGAGTTAACATTTACAAATTGAATCTGACTACCATCTGAAATTTCAACGAAGAATCTTAATGAACAAGTGAATATAAATCTAAGAGCATATATAAATTTATTATTTTTAATTATACTTTCTCCTTTTGTCGAATTTTTCCCTTTTCCTCCTGTCAATTTCGCGAAATTAACAACAATTTGACGAAATAATTTCCCGCCCACAAAACATTTCGTCAGGCATCATTAATAACGACTATAATGGATATTATTGTAATAGTAACAGTGTTGTGACCAGAAACTCTTTTGGCTTCCCGAAATGTTTCGGAAAATGAACTTACACTAAGCAGAAAACTAAACATAAACCTAAACCAAAGCATAAACTACTAACCTAAACTAGTTTCAGGTGGTTTCTGTTAGTTCTGTTTCGGATCAAAACACTGAATAGTAATAATAAATGAAATACCTCCTTTCTCCAAACTATTGCCATCAATTTGACTTTCTGAACCAACAACAGCAAAGATAATCAAGAAGAAAAGAGAAATATTGAATTTCATTTTGATTGTTTAATTATTCTTGTTGAATTTTCACTTTTTCTTTATTTTTCAAATTATTAAAAATTTATCGTAACTCAGTTATTTTATAAATGAATTTTAGTTATTCTTCGCAATCACAGATAAATAAATCCTAATTATATTTAAGCCTTATTTTAATTTATGTGCGTGAGATAGTAGTTCAAATTAAGCATACTAATACTATATTTGGTAAATTATTTGTTTATGCAATGCAAAAAATTGTTGTCAAGTTTACGACTGAGAACGCAACGTGCGTGAGCTTTTTCTTTTTACGTATTGCACGATCACACAAGACAATAAATGGTTGTTCTCGCATTTTTTACGTAGAGATACTTCTCTCAGGCCATTTCGACGTAAGGAACCCAGCCTTCTACATTCGGCCACAATGTCGCATCCGCCTTCAAACAATCAAGATAGAACTCGAAGTTACCTATGTGAGCACATCCAAACCATGAAATTATTTATTATTATAGTGATACAACGTTATACAAAATAGTCTGACTTATGAAAAAATAGTGGCAGCTACCTAATAAAATGCATATTAATTAATACACTGTACACATATGTTGGTAAAATGAACGATCATAAAAAACATTTTTACTATACGATGATGCTATACATAGTGCGTATAGCACGTATAGTGATGTTGAAATTTGATTAGATGATTTTCAAAATGAATACAAACTGAATTTTATTATAATAATAGGAACGAGTTTTTAAACGAAAATGTAACAGCGAGTTTCGTGAAATATAGATTAGCATTATAGCACGATAATATTCTGGCGTCATAATATTATAAAATCATACGACTCAATCACATAGATATATATATTCGTTTGGAGCGTCAATATTAGCGCTGGATGCGAAGCATCTTAGCATCCTATCACTTACAAATGATGCAATATTTAATAAAATAGACTATTTCATGGCCAGATGGTGCATTGATCAAGTAGTCCAAGAAATTACAACAAATAGACCTGCTACCCTCACTCGTGGATCAAAAAATCGGTGCATTGGTTTTGCTTTTTACGTTACATTCGAATTCGAGGGTCAAGGCACGTAGTGCCAAAATGGCATTCTATGCATGATTTAACTTTACACTTAATTTAATAAATTTAATAAAAGATCCTTCGCAAAGAATAACCCTTATGTGAATCAAAGGTTATTTACGAATTTTGATTGTTAAAAAAATTAATTATACTTTTTTTCCTTATTAAAAAAAAATAGAAATTTTTGTCCTGATCTTTCCAGGTTAAAGGTAAATTGGATCAATTGTATTTTTTTTTTTCAGGACTATCGCTATAGAAGAATAAACTTCATCAAACATCAAAAGTCATTTACGAATTTCGGTTGTTAAAAAAAAAATCAACTGAGCCTTTTATTTTTAATTAACAATTCCTCCTTTTGCAAAGATTAATCAATGTATTTATTTTATTGTTTTCGAAAGGATTAATCAACGAATTCTATTTATTTTCTCCGAAAGGAAATCAGATCACAAAATCAAAAAAAGACTTGTTTGTTTCTCCGAAAGGAAATTAAAAATTTCTTATCCAGATCACCACCCATTATCTCCCAAATGGTCAAAATCCAAAAAATTTGCACGTATTGTTTGCTTATCTATCATTAAATTGACAACAAATAAACCGTTTTTGAATCCCAGTCTCATGGCCAGAAAATTAACGCGTTGTGTGACAAGCCTTTGAGGTGAAGGTTCCAAGACAAGACCATCAGTTTTTGGTCATTTCGAATGGTCCGAAACGTCAGAGCAAGTCGAAAACCTAACGGTAGACACCGCGCAAAAAACATCTAAAGCGAAACACGGTTTCCTTTCAATCAAGTAACTGTATCGCTCAACCCTGACGTTTTGAACGAAACAGATAAATTTTTCAGTTGCACAAACATGACAAATATATAGAAATGGGGATTCGCACGATACAGAGACGTAAAAATAACAACCATTTATCATTTTTGTAAAACGAAACTATTTCTGTTCAAATTTCAATTAACAAATTTCAATTTGCATATCATTTCAAGCCAGAGCAGTAAAGAAAAAAAAAGACTCGTCACAAAGTTTTACCCTTTGATTTTGATCTCACCCTACCCCAACAATTCAGTTTACTAAAGTTGAGAAATAAAATGCTTAGTAACCCCTTTTATGACAGTGTCAAAATACTTTGGGCTTGCATGTATACTCAGATCACACACTTGCAATATTATAGACTGTAAATAATTACGGCATTACGGTTTTACGGTCTCTATTTAGGGTGTCATTCCGGATTTATTTATTAATGCTAATTCAGGTACACAAGTCATAAATTTTATTTTTTTTTGTGGTTTGTGGCTTTTAGAAAAAATTTCTTTTGACAAATTATACACCAAAAATAATTTTTAAAGATGGAAAACACTTTGGATGAAAATAAACATCATGACGATACTTCTATTAACAAAAATGATGATGAATATTCTGATGAAAGAGATAAAAAGTATGGGGAATGTCCAACCTGCAAGAGATATAATATTTATGATTCATGGTGTCAATCATGTGACCCAAAGCTATTAACTGAGGGATGGACTAGTGGCAATGAAACATTAGATGAATTGATTAAAATTACACAACTTGAAGCAAATAAGTATCATTATAATAATCATCTTCAATGGATTCCTTAAATGATTTAACAAATATTGAAAGTATAGGTGAAGGTAGGTTTGCAATTATATACAAAGCCAATTGGTTAAATGGTCAGAAATTTACAAATTATGAAAGTAAAAGAACCATCAAAGATAGAACTGTGGCATTAAAAAATTACATAATTTCACAGAATATTTCTGATGAATTTCTTAATGAGGTAAATTATTTTATTTTCAGATTTTTAAAAATTATTGATTATCATTGTTGTAATTAAATATTTTATTTGTTATTTTAGTTTCAAAATTATATGAAGTTTCATGATAAAGGAGCTATAATTTGTATTTAACACAAGATCCAATTACAAAAGAATATATATTTGTGATAGATTTATATGAAAGGTGGAAACCTTCAAAATTATTTAACTAAAGATTTTAATAATTTAAAATGGAATGTCAAAATTAATATTCTTTATTATATTATTAATGGTTTAAAAGATATTCATAAAGAAAAAATTATTCATTGTGATCTTCATAGTGGTAATATTCTTCAAAAACAAATGAGTTCATATATTGCAGACTTAGGATTGTCATGTCTAGCTAATCAAACATCATCATCAAACAAAAATGATATATGTGGAGTACTACCATATATTACAAAAGAAGTTTTAAAAAGAAACCATATACAATGGCATCAGATGTATACAGTTTTGGAGTTCTGATGTCTGTAATATCAGCAACCATTTAATAATTTGTCACATGATGGATATCTTGCAATGAAAATATGTGAAGGTACAAGACCAGAATTCTCAAACAACACACCAAAATTCTATATTAAACTAGCATTCAAATGCATGGATGTCAATCCAGATAAACGTCCAACTGCTAATGAAATTTATAAGATTATTAAAATTTGGTATGGCTCATTTAATGATAAGATAATAAATAATCCCGAAACATATGGATTTTCAAGGGAATGGCAGGATGAATTAAAATTAAAAGAGTTTGAGAAAATGGATGAAATAAAATTTGATCCTTCAACAATTACTGCAGTAATTCATCCAAATGCAGTTTATACTAGCAGA
>CAJVPN010001555.1:0-13533 GCA_910592215.1 Entrophospora candida
ATCTGTAAGTTTTAATATGAAATGACGTAATATTTCACATAAAAAGGACATAATATTTACACTGAATGTAATAATTGTGTAATTTCTGTGCAATTTTTGCATAATATTACACTATTTACATAAGTTTATGGCAGGCCCCATAATATTATGTAAATTTATGGCAGGAAAAGTTTCCTGATGTGAAATGATAAAAAAGTCTAATCCAGCTGGATTAAATAAAGCCCAATGTTATGAAGGCGAAAAAGTTTTTCAATACTTAGATATTAAAGCTATTTTGGGAATTTATTTTAAGAAATTACCAAGTATACAGAAATATCAACATTTTCTTTTTGAAGCAACTAATCTTGGTGTGGTCAAAGCTCAGGAAATTGTTAATGGACCTTTTGTTGAATTCAATTTATTTAAAACCAAGAAAGGTGATATTTTTGAAGAAATTGAAGCTTTATCTATTTTAGTGTTAACACCACCCCCTTTGGATTACAAAAGACAAGAATACCTTTATAATAATATTCGTCCATTTGTGAAAGATAAATACAAAGATATTACTTGCCCAAGCCAGCATAAAATGTAATTGAATAATTTTTATACTAAGTAAAAAAGAGTTAGATGTCATAATCAACTTTTATTTTTCCTAACCTTATTACCTTAATAACTGAAATAACCAGAAAAGAAGCAAGTGTTCTGCAACCAACCATTTTTTTTTGTTTGCTCTTGTTATGTTGATTTTCTAATTGAGCTTAGGGAGTTTTATTCCATTTTTTATAGTAAGCCTTAGGATCTCTTAGTTTTTCTGCAATCCTTTCATTCTCCATGGTGCCAACAAATTTACCATCTTTATTAAGTGGTCTTCCTTCTCCACAGTTTTTGTCTCATCATTTTTGCAGTTTGAATTTAGGAAACAGCACAAAAACAATATTATATTTTTTCACTCCCTTTTCTATATAGTTCATCTACATCAGTGAAGTTTCTCCATAATTCTTTCTCTCATTGATTAACTTATTTTCTTTTACTATTTGCAGAGAAATATAAAATTAATTCCTTCCTCCATTTTCTGCATAATTTCTTGTAATATTTCACCAAATTCTGTTCAAATTGAGGGTTCCAATGATAAGAATTTTTCATTTGAAATAGTTTGTTTTGGCACAATAGTAGTGTATCCAAAAGACATTTCATTGTGTAATTTTGCAGTCACCTTATTTCTTTCTGAAATAATATTATCCTGGTTTGGTTGCAAAACTTTTTTGGTTATTTCTACTTGCTCAGGGGTTGCTCTATTATATTATTTTGATCAACATTCATTTCCATAACTTTCTTTGTATTTTGGAACTATACAAGCCATGAAATGAGGGGGATCTTGTCCAGCAAGTTTTCCAGTTGGTATAGTAAATCAGAAGTCCACAGGATGATAAACTTTGTTTACCTTTTTCATGGTATCTTTAAGAACTGGCAATATTCATTTCATTGTTGGATAGACATGTTACGAATGCTCTTTGCTTGACATCACACAATGAGCCTTACTATTTGGGCAGATATTAACAAAAGTAAAAAAAGTTCCTCCTCCTAAGTCTGATACATAGCAATTATATAAATTCTTTTTGTGAAGAATCACACTGTCATAGCCAAGACAAGCTTCTTCATTTCCTGAACTTTCACAAGCATAATTTGCAGTAATATTTTCTTTTCAGGTAAAGTGTTTATCTTGCTCACCTTTTTTAATTTCTTTCTAACAATTAGTACATCATGAGCAAACATGATTTTTACTGTCTTCATAAACACTAACATCTCAATGGAGATAGATTTTACATTGAGGACAAATAGTGGCGATTCTATCTCATTTTCATTGACCATGCTCATTTAGCTTTTTAACCCTTCATGACCAATCACCCCCTCTTTTTTCTTAAACTTTTCTAGGGCTTTGCTAAAAATCTTTTTCTTTGATGATATAGTTAAGAAGAGGACCATCCCCTATTTAAGAAATTTATTTTCTAATTAGAAATGATATTCTAAAATTTGAAATTTTGCCAGGCTTTGCTTATAGTGGTCAGGTTTAGATGACTCAAGCTGTACTATATGAAGACTTGCTTCCAAAATTTTCTGTAAGATGGTACATTTTCTATCCAACAAACAGCTTTAAACATAAATATGAAGACTTTAAATTGGCCAATTTAACTGCTTTGTATTAATATCATGTTGGGCTAAGTCAACCTTTTCCATTTAATTCCCATGAAGAGGCCCATGTATATATATACCTGCAGGTACTTTGAAGCTGTTCACTGTATCTCAAAAGAAACACCAGGTATTCCTAAAGCAACTAAGGAACCAATGATCAACTTGTTCATGATACATTAGATCAAAATCTTTGACAATTTCTGAACTCATGTGTCAGATGCTTACCTGTGTGGCTAAACAATATATGTCAAACAAACTGTACAAACAGTATCTTATCCATTAAGATCCAATGTAGCCAAAAATTCTACAGAGATTTTCTCCACATGATTAAAAATCCAAGAGAAAATAATAGCCCTTCACTATTTTAATTGCACATCTTGATTATCTCCTTTATCTTACAAATTGAACAAAGCATCTTTATCAAAAAAAAACTCGGAATAGACTATTCACCAATTTTTGTCCTTGGATAAAAAAAGAACAGCAGAGTTATATACAAGGACTATCACAGATCATTGACACTTTCAAGGAACACAATTGAGAGCAAGGAATTTGCCTTTCTAGAATATTGAACAATATTTCCATTGATACAGATGCCTCATATTCATTGTTTAGCCAATTAGTAAGTTGAACATTGAACATTGGACATTGGCAAATTTAGAAACCAAAGGAAAAGATAGTGAAAATATTGAAGATGTCACCATCAGAAATAGACTGTTTGCTTTTTACATGAAAACTGATAGACTCTCTATATTGGTTATAAGTTTGTTAATCTAGAAGGAGAAGGATAGTTGGCTTTGATCCAGGAAGGAAAGAATTATTTGTGTCTAATAATGAATGTTATACACTTGCATAGTTCAAATATGCAAGATCAAAAAGAGAGTTGTGGCTAAAAAAAAAACAGTTTCATTGAAGCAGTTTTCAAAGATTCACCAACCTCTGCTGCTACCAGTGCTTATGAGTGCTGTGATTGATTACCTTCAATATGTCCTTTGGATATTTGATCAAGTTCTTCTATTCTATGCAGAATGTCACTGGCACCTTTTATGGTTGAAATCACATGTCAACTGACAAAAGGCGTTTGATGTCAACACCTGGTGCATTGAAATATTAATACAGAGTTTTAATTTAACATCCATCCCAAGGAAATGCCCTTAGTTTTAATAAAGAATTCGAAAAAGAACTAGCAAAGAGGTGTACATTGATGGACGTTACACCTCAAAAATATGTCCAAATGTCATGAGCAGTTTGTAGGTCAGACAGAGTGCAAGACAATTTGGAATTGGAATATTAATATATTCTCATAGAAAAACCAGAAGGATTTTCAAGACCTGTACGACCGCAAAGTTCTAATATTTCGTTAAACTTGTATCACAATATTAATAATATGCATTATATATAATAAATTTTTTTTATGAAAAACACTAAATTATCAAACTTAAAAATGACAAAAATGACAAAAATGACAGTAAATGAGTTTTCTGAATTTGATAAAAAACTAAATGAACTGCTTGAAAGAAAACCACCTGGGACTAGTGCCTCAAAAATAAAAGATCTAACTAAGATAGCTTTGAATAGCCCAAAGGTATGAAAATTTTATTTTTTTTAGATTAAAATATATTATCCGAGAAATTCGAGTTCGTTCATCAGAGTTGGGCGTAAATTTAAAAATTTAGAATCAATGTTATTTAACTGTATTTAAAATATCATTATTCATAACAACAACAACCATAGTAGTAGATTCTTCTTTAAGAATAATCAATTATATAATATATTCGTTCGAAAAAAAAAGAAAAATTTTTTTTACAATTCATATTATAATTTACAGCAATACAAAAATATTGTTCACAGTATACAGAAGTTTATTCAAAGATGCCCATCTGATTATAAATTGGGAGCATTATATGTGTTGGATTCAATATCGCAAACGGCTCAAAAACAAAAAGGACCAGCAAAGACAAAAAATAGTGAGGACATCTCATCAATTACATCTACAACTTCTTCATCTTTTTCTTCATGGACAGGTGCCGAATATCTTGATAGATTTGAGAAATTGTTAGAAGAAACGTTTACACATATAATGCAATGTCCAGAACATGACAAGGTATGATTTCGACGTTATATTTTTGCTGGATCTATTATTATGATTATTATGATTTTTTTTTTTAAAAAAAAAGATTGATTTAGAGAAGATGATTATGGCTATAATAATAATATTATTATTAAGAGGATAGATAGAACTTTATAGAATTTCTTTATTTGTTGAGTGGGAAAGAGAGAACTATCACTAATTATAATTAGTCAACATTGGAAAAATATAGATAATTTATTACTATCATTATTAAAGATAAGATTCATAATTCATAACTTTTAATTAATATGTAGAAGAAAAAACACTAATTATCGTAGATGTATATTCAGATATTATTTATAAAAAAAAAACTTCAGAACATTAAAGAAACCAAGTTTACAATTTACATTCCAAGTGTGAAGTAATCATACCTATTAAAGAGAAAATCAAAAAAAATTATTTGAGAGATCTTTATGATTAATTAATTAAATACTCGTACAAATAATAAAATAAAATATAATAATTTTTACAGGATAAAGTGAAACGTGTGCTTGACCTTTGGTATGACAAAGAGACTTATAATAAGGAAACTATTCAAAGAATAAAAGACACCCATTTTAATCAAACTACTTCACTCACTCAATTGGTTAATGAGATAAAATCAGTAAATGTTTCTTCTTCTAATAATGGTCAGTTAAATAATATAAAAAAAAAAATTATATACACCTCAATTTTATTATTTTATTTATTGTTTGTATTTTTGGGATAACCATGTACATAAAAAAATTATTTCTACGGTTGAAAAATTTTTCTATTATAATCTTTTATTTCTATAATAATCATTAATCATTATCATTATCATTGCCCTATCATCATCATTATCATCATCATCACCACCATCACCATTTATAGATCCTAATAACATGAATCCAACAACAATGGATTCTTCAACATTATTGGCCACTTTGAATAATCTTGCGCAAGGAACTTTAAACATCCCACCATTCCTATCATCTAATCCAACACCCAATGTAACAATTCCATATAACAACCTTCCTGTCAACTCTAGTCAACTTCCTCATTCTCACCTGCATGCAATTCCACCTCATCAAATTCAGCAACAACCGCTAATTACTTCATATGCGACAAATATTGCACCACTATCAACGAATCCTTCTTTAGCTAATATTAATAATAACTATCTATTTGCAATGGAACAACAACCAAATGGTCCTTTTGTGCCACCACCAGGTTATTCTGCTCCATCAATGATACCTGGTCATCCATTAACACCTTCAATCACTCATCAGTTGGTATCTAAACTAGCTCATAATGTACAAACATCATCATCGCCACCTGCTGCTGTTACTAGTGCTACCGCTACTAATACTACTGGTTCTGCTGGCACCGATCCGTCTCAACAACAACCTGGTCAAATATCTGCCCCAATTCAGCCAATCCCTCAAATTTCAGCTGTTATTCCGGTTACAACAGCTGCCCCAGTTACTCAACCAATAGTACATCAATCATCATTGTCATCGTCGCCATTACCACAGCAACAACAAACACAAATACCACAAGATATATGTCTTGTATATGAGGATCCAACTGTTGGAATGGAATATATCAAAGGTAATGAAGAATGTGCCTTTATAAATTTAAATGTTTATAAAAAAATTTTTTAATCCTTTATATTTAATTTTCTCTAATTTATTTTAAAAACATATGTTGTATGTATAGTTTTAAGTCGAACACTTTATGTTGGTAGTGTTTCAGAAGAAATGCCCAAAGATGTTATGCAAGAAATGTTTATCCAATTTGGTCCTGTCTCGACTGTTACGGTAATGTTAAATATATTAAAAAAAAAAAAAAACAACGATAATCAATAAATGAATAAATGAATTAAATGAATTAAATGAATTTTTTGATGTTTAAAAAAAATATTAGATTAATTATGAAAAAAATCATGCATTTATAAAAATGGATACACGCGCAGGAGCAGCTCGCGCACTTAGCAACATAAGAACAAAAATGAAGGTAAATAAGAAATCAAAAGATTGTGTAAAATCAATTAAACAATTAAACATATATATGATGATGTGTAATGTGTGTCTGCTATATTTAACTAGATTCGTTGGGCATTGGGATTTGGTCCTAAAGATTGTTTTGATTATAGGAATGGTGAATCCTTGATTCCAATTAGTAAATTGACAGAAACTGATAAAAAATGGTTGATCACTAGTAAACAAGGAGGTACGGGTAGAAGACCTATTGTTGGTGGAGTGGTAGTAGAAGAACCGGACATTGTTATTGGCGAGGGACTATCATGCGGATCCATTAATAAAAAAATAGGAGGACCTGAACGACGTGAAAGAGATGATTGAACGAATGATTAGTAATAGAATTTTTTAATATGTGATTTTTTTTATTTAATTTGATGGTTATGTACTACAATCTTATTATTATAAATCCATGTGTCAGGCAGGTTTAAAAACCTGATAGAACAGACGTATGCTTAGTTTTTGCTTTATATTTTTTGGAATTCAAATGAATTAATAAAAATATTATGTGATTATACCGAAAAAAGAAAAACCAAATTTTTGTACCCATATATTTACCAATTTTAAACAATTGGGTCGAATAATTTATTGGTAACTTGATTTATTTAAATCACTTATTGTGAATGAATTTTTGGGATTTAGCCAATCATTTCTCTTTTCATTAAATTGGCAAAAAAAAAGTAGAAGTTTCGTTTTTCACTTTAGCCGCTTTTCATCTTCGCGGTTCCCACCGCCATTGGCAATCATAAAACAAATAAATTCTCTCACTTAATATTCATTCTTTCATTAACGATTTCAATAATTCTTTTATTATTATTTTATTATTATTATTTTTTGAGAACTTTACTAAACCCGTCCATGAAAGAACCTTTTGTTGCCATCGATATTATTCCTGCTACACCTGTCCTCACCTTGCCTAGTAGTGTTGCGACTAAGCACCGAGTCACAGGTGTATTAAGAATTGTTTTAAATAAACCAGTTAAAGTCAAGTCAGTTATTATCACTTTTCAAGGCAAATGTATAGTAAGTTTTAGCAATGAATCAGCGGCTCAAACAAGTTTAACAAGGAAAAATAATGATGGATCGGGAACACACAGTCTTCAATTCTTCGACACACCTATAACTAGAAGCAGTGCGTCTATAGTTAAACAAACAATATCTCTTTTCGAAGACTCTAAAAAGAAAGAACTAAAAGGTGTTGTCGAGTTTCCATTTAACTTTGAATTACCAGCTGATGCACCTCCAACAATTAATGAGTCACATGGTTATATAAGGTATAAATTGACAGCTATAATAACTCCGGCTTCATTGTTGGGAAAGCTCTCACAAGAAAAAGTAGATTATGTTCTGAAGGTGGTCAGACCTAGATCAATGCTTAATGGTCAAAAAAGATATCAAGGAATGCTCGAAGGGAAAATTAAATATGATATTGAAGTTCCTAAAATGATTTTATTATCTCTAGACACATCATCATTACATAATGGCAGTGCTAACGACATTGTTGTTCGTGCAAGACTTACAGTAATGAGAGAGATAGCAAGAATTAAAACTGTTAGTTTGGAAATTTCTCAAATATCAAAATACGTGTATGTAATTAAAATTCATTTTACATATAACAACACTCGCTGTTATTGATTTTTATTGATTTTTATAATTAATTAATATATATATATAATTAATAGGATAAAGTCAACAACAACAAGTAAAACTATAGAAAAATCATTTACTACTTACACAAAACCTGCCTCAATGATTGATTTCACAACTGCATTACCTTCCATAACTCAAGATCATCATTTAACTCTTACACTTCCAAATGTATTAATTTCTGAACTTTCACCGGACATTCACTCGCCGAATCTTGAAATTACACATAACTTTCGAATAACTATAACTTTTATGAATACTAATGTCAGCCCATGTTTTATAACACCATCAGTAATTGTTGGTTATGTTGACAAACGATTGACTAGAAGCGCTAGCATAAGTGAGGGGCCACATCATGATGTGTTAAGAACAGATTTATATCGACGTGGTTCAGAGGGATGGGTATTTTATAATCATATGCATAATATAAATAATGGAACCCCTTCAATATCAGGACCAATACGTTCCCCTGATGCTATGTCGCGAGTATCAAGTTTTTCGAGTTTTAATTCTCTAAGTAACATGAGTGCACTTGGATCTGTTTTTGAAGAAAACGAAGAATACACAGCAATCGAGCCATGATGAGCCAGTTAACTTTTAAATTATTAAGTAATTTCTCTTCTTTTTAAAAAATTTAATCATTAATTTTTAATATTTACAATTATCATTTTCCATTTTTAAAATTAAAAAAAATTATATTATAATATATATGTAATATATACACATACATACACACAAACACATTAAATAGATTATTTACCATAATATATATAAATGTTTAATGTCATTTTAATTTTTATTAGATTTAATTTATAAATAATTTATAAATAATTTACAATTCTGATAGTGCAATGACTTCAAATGTTTCTTGTTTTCTGATATGGAAAAGATTTAATTGAATATGCTATTGTTGAACACATTCAGGATATCTAGTAATAGATGATATCTGAGACGTGTCTCCAATACGATAAATACAAAGTCAATCAGATTATGAAAGCTATATATATATATTTTCTTAATTGCTTATTTAAAGACTTGATCTATGATTGTTTATCCTATTGTATAGGAAAATCTAGTTTAAACTTGATAGAAATATGATAGTAGTACATGTAATTATCCAATACAATTGGCAATTTTTTCAACATGTGTGAAAATTCTCCGCATTAATCTTATCGTTGACACAGACTCGCTCAATATTTCGTTTCATAGATGAGCTAATCAGCAAAATTGACATCATATTAACAAGCGGCAAAATTAATTATTTATTGCATTGTTAAATCTCCCTGACTAGGAAAGACCCTCATTGGATCTTTTCGATATTGAGGGCGTGTTAAAGAAGTGTTGTCCAGTATATATCGACTGGTGTTAATGGTTTGTATATGTGTATAGGTTGGTGGTAAAGTGGAATGAGAAGTTGAGAGCAATCTTGATGCCCCAGCAATAACAATGTCAGCCGTTGAATGAGGGCCCTAGTATAGCCACCAAGGATTCGAACGGGTCATACAAATTCGGATTGATCCGAATCAGGTACGGGCCAAACCAAATTTGTACTTGTATATAAATTACTATTTACAAAATAATATGTTTACGAATTCAAGGATCCTAAAATAGATATTTGTTGATTGTAAACAAAGGGACTTACCCGGTACAATATTTACATTAAATGTTGACGTGAGATGACGAGATGACACCAAATTTGTGTATTATTTGATATTATACTTGATGAATCATCCATCAGCAATCTGAAAATTATTATCATAATTGTGATATGAAATCGAGCTGTTATTAAGCATGTATCTAAAGGTAAATAAAACCAACTTCAACTCAAATTAGAAATTAAATAAAGGGAATAATATTAATAATACAATATATAGAAAAATCAAATTCAATTTAACAAATAAAACATTAAATTTTACTATTAATTAAAAATGTAACATTAATTTAATTTTATTTCGTATTGGTCCGGCCTTTTGGGATTGGTTAAAGATTATTAAAGATACACAGTGAATCTCGATTTAGCGGATACTAATTAAAAATCTCGGTTTTACGGATAAAGTTCAAAGAACGGTTCCATAATAAACCTTAATAAAAACCTTCTCGATAGTGGATATCTCGGTTTAACGGATTTTTGGAAAATTTTCCCTAATTGCCCAAACTATCCGCTAAATCGAGATTACTGTGTAGTATTTTGACGTGAATTACATATTGCAAAGATAGCTTTTTTGGTCAATATCGATTATTTTACGTTTTATAGCCGAGCTCGAGTTAACTTTTTTAGCTATACTCGTCGATTAATTGACAAGATTTTTATGTACAAATCTCGTCAATCAACAAATTTATTTACAATTATCCTTTCCACCTAGACACTTTATTATTATGGTACAAATAACTAATTATTTTTGTTCCACTAATTTAAACTAGTTATTAAATATATATAAGAAATAAATAATAATAAAAATACAAAACATCAATAAAAATTTAAACGAAACCACTTACTGTTACCACTATTACCCGTTATTTTCCATATTTTTCACGGCTATGATATCATCAAAATCACGGGTTTCATGATAATAACGTTACATGGGACATGCTGAACATTTATATCACCAAGGATGTCAGGGATCAAAATTATTGTTGTGATTATTATTATTATTATGAGTTTTGTTATCTTTAAGTGGTATATAAAATTCACCTATATAAAAAATCAATTTACATTAGGTCTACTATGAGTCCAACGAGCACACAATATTATCAGAAGTGAGTTGTTGAACTTTTCATTGGCCACTAATTCCTCCAAAAATCCTATGAATGGATTAGAAACAATTTTGAGAAAATCAGAAGAGTTTCTGCACGGAATCCTTTTTATTTAACATTTAATTTATTTTTCTTTCAAAGAACAAAACATCAATACTTTTTACATCAATATGATTTTTAATATCCAGAAAACAATAAAAAGTAAAAATGGTTTTTTATTTTTAAAAGATGGAGCTTAAAATATTATTTGCAAACAAGATTGTTTCAATTAAAATTCTTCTACTCTTGACGTATTTGACAAAAGCTCTACAAATATTTCACATCTTTACCACCTGGGGAAAGTCCAGTTACATACTTAGAACTAGGGTCCACAGAATGCCTCTGACTTTCCATCACAAATTTTTTGAAGTGCTCAATCTTTTTAAAGCAAACGTAAAAAGTGACCTAATGAGCCTAGGCGCATGTGCTAAATTGTTGGTAGAAATTGGGATTACAAGAACTGGGATAGTAAATGGTGAGAACAAGTATAATCCAGGCCCAATTAAGGTTTCCAACCAAAACTCTCTTTATTAGTAGCCGAAATTGCCAAAAAACTTTAGGCAAAAATTACTTTTTTATAAGCTCAAACTAGTTTAGGCTTTGAGAAAACAGTTTGGACTGGAAACCTTAGGCCCAATGAATATCATTTGTCCAATTTCAACATGATCACCTGGAAAACAAGTAATATATTAATTAGATGCTACAGTTTGGATATGAAATTGTGTTTGGCTAATTTACAACTACAAAAATTTTTAAAAAACTTACTAGATCCCTGAACCAAGAAAACCCACAATGTACTACATACTTCCCATGTTGACAACTTTGTGCTTGTCATAAATTTATTAAGTGCAAAACACCTTCTTTCATTAGCTTGCTTATATCTTTATTGATTTTATCTGGGTCTGGATCATCAGGACACCCTGATACCTCAAGCACAAATAATGAAATTTGATTAGGTCTTTCAAACTCCATCTGCTTTATAATCTACATCTTGAACATCCATCTTAGTAGATATAGTCCTTTCACATCAAAAATATTTTTAATTGACAATCCATGAATGAATCAGTGAGATGTTGATCAATTTGTTATGAAATTTTGTCACCAATTATTATTAATAAAATAAGAAATTTCCCAAATCTCACCATCCTCGCAAGTTAACTCTCATGTCCATACAAAAAATACAGAAAACAACCTTAGAGATTGTTAAATACTTCTTTAAAACTCTTTTTCAGTTATTTTTTAATTTGACTATAACAACATATAAGTTCATTTGATAGGTTTCATTAAAATAAAAATTTTTTTTGTTGATAAACCAATAAAAAAAAAGTATAACTTTGGTCAGAATACTTTATAGTGTTGGCAGAAAGTTTATAGATGGTGTCTAAATAAAGCTTACATTCAAATATTTGAATCTAATGGACAATTAAAATTATTCAGTGTAAGGCTATCCCTTTTGAATTCATATACTATTGTGTTTTTTTTTTGTTTTTCTTAGTTTATTAATTAGAACAACCAATTCAATTTTTTGTTCATAAAGATATTTTTTAATAGTATGGGACAAGAATTCTAGATATTGTGATTTGGTAAATTATTTTTATAAAAAATGATCATTGATATTAACTTTTTGAGCTTAACTTTTTGAAGGATTGGTTCAAAAATTTATGCTTGTTTACAAAAAAACTTTAAAATACATAATATCTATCAAGGTCAGATGATGAAATGAGTATATAGACATTCAGTACTGTACTCTTTTGCATTCCTGTACTGTATGATCTACAAAAATAGAATTTTTTTAAAAAAGTCATACACCACACAGCACCCCCACCAATCAAATATAAGGTTTCTGGTCGAAACTACTTCTATTAGTAGCTGAAATTGCCCAAATACTTTGGGCAAAATTTATTTTTTTATAAGCCCAAACTACTTTTTGTTATTAGCCGAAATTGGGCGAAATTATTTTAAAGTTGTTTAAGTTAAAACAAGTTGATTCATATAGTTTTTTAATGTTCATGCTTATAGAAAATGTTGAGAAGCCCAAATTGCCCAAACTAGTTTGGGCTTTGAGAAAACAGTTTGGACCAGAAACCTTAATCAAATAGATTCTGTACTCATAACATTTAATACAGAAATGCTGATTTGCAGATCATACAGTACAGGAATGCAAAAGTGTACAGTACTGAATGTCTACTTACTATGATGAAATGTCTCTTTTTTTATCACATGATGAAAATAAATGTGACAAAGAAGGATTTTTACATTTGAGGAATTTGACAAAAGTGATGAAAGTGACAAAATCAACAAAACAATAACAATTGAATGATTTATCACACTAATCAATTGGGAAGTGCATTTTCCAAAATCTTTGGTGATCAATGTCAAAATTCTATTGATAAAATTAGCCACATTTAACCATTTTTGCTCAGCAATCTCCACCAAATTTGACACATAGATTTTCCGGACTTATTCCTTCTTTTAGAAAAATTTAGGGAGGCTATTACATATGTAAACTCGATAAGTTGGTCATGTCGGGGCGGACCCCTGCGACCGACTTATCGAGAGAACCGACTTATCGAATTTCACGTGATTTTTTAATTTATTAAAATAAAAAATGTTAACATTGAAAATATATAATATATATAATAATAAACATCGAAAATATATAATAATAAACATAATAATAATAAGAAAATTTCTTAGCAAACACGTAGTGTATGTACATGTGTCACGTGCATTACATAATAAAATTTGCATCAATAAAAAAATTATCTATAATGTGTGTTTTGAAAGGTTAATGTT
>CAJVPN010001556.1:0-13529 GCA_910592215.1 Entrophospora candida
TTTTTTTTTTTAATTTGCAAATTACGAATTTATTTCCATTTGAATCTTTCACTTTTTCAAAATGCTTCCACACAAAACTATGTGTTACAATTCGCTTTTTTAAAGGTCTTCTGGAACCACCGCTTAAATCATTGGAACTTGAAGCCTATGAACTATTGGACCTTGTGTTCGAAGTGTTTATTCATTCACATCTAAAATCATCATCATCAACAACACACCACTATTGTCGTCATCATCATATTGATGGTATTGATACTCTTCCGCATAAAAATTTTCCATTTTGAATGATAAAACACAAAAATCGTAATTGATCAGACAATAATAACATTAGTATTAGTATTAGTATTATTAGTATTAGTAGTCGACTATTTAGTCGATTATGATAGTCAACTATTAGTTGTTCAAAAAAAAGTTTAGTCGACTATTTTAGTCGATTCCAACCTCTATATGTAATTCCTACCACCCCAACCCACAAACTGACTTTAATGAAACAACAACTTAATGCTGTAATAGCACTCCTTAAACACCATGTTGTTAGTATTCCTCAGTTAAAAAAAGATACAAACATGAAAATAAAAATGGCGATGATGAAAATAAAGAGACGAAGACGAAATAGGAATAGATTCTATTTTATATGTTTTATATCAGGCAGGGCTGGAAATAGTATATACTGCACATACAGTATATTGTTGGGGGTGGCCCTAATTAAATCAAAATTAGGTGATGTATAACATAATGTCAACAATAAACTTTTTCTAAATAAAAAATTATATCAAGGCCCTCAAATAAAGAGATACAAACATGAAACTAAGTTAAGTTAAAGTAAATAGATCAAGTTTTTAGATCGCGGTGAATTTTTTTTTTACCAAGTAAAAAGAATTTATTTTATATATTAGACGAATGATATATTTATCATTTTACAAGTTTATCTATTAGCAATTTTTTTCAATTTTTTTCAATTATTTGATCCAAGCTCTTAGCCGGAAAAGGTTTTTTACCGGTGGAAATCATTCATTCTAGTTGTAGATATTCATAATCTTCATTCGAATCATTCGTTTCAAATGAAAATTTACTCGAACAATCGTTCAATGTGATTTGATGAATTCGGATAAAGCCTTAAATTATTCAAATAGAACCAGATAGTAAAAATAGCAGTTTTCCAAAAAATGAATTTTTTGGGTAAATGTGACCATTCAATGTAATTCGAATACTCAAATTGACTACGAATCATTCGTTTTGATTCGAATAAACTTCATTTGAATAGAAATCCTTATTTCTGATCCCGTATATTTAAATTACTTGTACTTCATGACATCATTGGTATCCATATAGTAATAGGATTTCTATTCGTAATACAAATTCTTAATTCGAATTAAAAAATCAATTATTATTTCACTAGTTTTATTCGTTTATCCGTTTTACTCGGTTTTTTTTTCTTTAACCAAATAATATAAGTTACAATGATTATATTTATAATCTATATTACTATGACTTAAGAATAGAAAAGAAAATGCCAATTACTACTATTTATTATTATACAAGGACTATGGAAAATTTTAATTGGTTTTTATATTTTATTCGAATAAACAATATCCATGAATTATATATATTTTTTGATATTGTGAAAATCTTGTCACAGCGGATTATGGTCGCATATAAATCCGTTATGACGAGATTAGTAATTTGGTATATCGGTCGTGCAAATTATTGTATATGGAATTTTTTATTTTTTATTTTTTATTTTTATCTTTAATTCCACTGAACTTTATTTGTAATGTCTTTGAAGCAAATTATCAGAAAATTCATAATTCATTTCATTCTCTTTTTCTCTTTCCAATATAAATTAGTTATCTATTAAAATGTTCGTTATAAACAAAACGAAATCAATTAAAATGTTCCTTTAAACAAGATGATATCATTTAAAACCAATGTTTTTTTGCTTAGTAAATTTTATTATATAAATTTGTCCAAGTCGGTCTCACGTGATATTTCATTGTGTGAAGGGTTATCATTATTATTGTCATTAGCAAAATGATTATTTGTAATAAAATATCTGATGTAAAAGAATTATATTTATTGTTCATTTTTTTATAATTAAGAAAGAAGAGAGCATTCTCACTTGTGAACTACGTTTATATTTTATTACTTCTATTAGTTATAATGCATAATCACACATTCTTTTCTTTACCATTTGATGATAATGCATTAATATTTTATTATCTCTGCAGTTTTATCATCGATTGTATCATTCAACAATTTAGAGAACATTCTTGTCTAATTGCGAACAATACATCTATATTTTTTATCTCATTTATATCATCACTTATATCATTGATTATATCATGCGAAGAGATACATTTGTATTCCTATTAAATTTTATTATGTTCAGAAATATGCATAAAAAGGTTGATTTCACAACCTTCCAATGTTTGAGATAAAAGATTATTAAAAAAAAATTTAATTTAAAAAATCACGTGAAATTCTATAAGTCGGTCACAAGGGTCCGCCCCGACATGACCGACTTATCGAGTTTACATATATATGAGACAAAATCCTAGATATATTCCAGTTGTAATAAGGACCAAATGATTCCGCCGCATTTAAAATGACATTTTGAGTTTAAAACCTTTCGAAGGATTCAAAAAATTATGCTCGTTTACAAAAAATTCCAAAACAAATATAATGATTGTCCAAGACGTGTATTATCATATTAATATCTCCAAGATTATAGGTTGTTTTTGATAATTGATTTTTTTTTTAATACGATAAATACCTAAGCCACAAAATGACATTTATTTTATTATAGACAATTATTGTTTAAAAGTGAGCTCCATATAGTGTATCTGGTTCGAGTCACATAATTGGTTAAATCAAAATTTTATATTATTGGTTCGAACATAGGCCCTAGTTACACATACATAATATATAATAAATTAATAAAATAATTTTTGGGAATTGTTATTCGCACCCCCATTTTTGTTATTCACACTCCTCCTGTATTAAAAAAATTTAATCGTCAACTGATAGCTTACTTAATGTTATGAATGGTCCGTGGTTAAACTGTAGCTTGATTTTCTTTTCCTTTTTCATAATGGGCACTAAAAGATATTAGGAAGTAATTTGCATAATAATAATATTAATGCATAAATTTTTAATGTTAAAATTTAAACTTTCCGAATTTCCATTTTAAAGGAAACGAATATATTGATATTACATATTAATATGTAAACTCGATAAGTTGGCCAAAAATTTCACCCCATTTTCTTAATATTTAAGTAATTTAATTCGATAAGTCGGTTTACTCGATAAGTCAGTAATATGAGCTCACCCCCACATGACCGACTTATCGAGTTTACATATGTAATCCAGATAACGTTTTTATTAAATTCTTGGACGTGATGAATTTCAAAACTGCGGAACGATATACATATCAAATTCATTATATGGAATCCATTTCATATTCTCTATTCCACATCAGTATTTTTCTTTGGATACTAATACCTTTTGAGTACAAATGCCTAGATTGGCATGAATATTTTTTTTATGACTGTGTATCATTATATAAATTGTACAACAGCGAGTCGCATTATTATATGTATATATACATTTGCGTGTAACTTTATTTAAGAGAAAGAAATATTTTTGAAGATTTTGAATATATACCATGTGTAACTTTGTTATATAGCAGGAACATTTCTTTAAACCTTTCAATCACTTTTGAGTCAAACTCTTTTACTACCTCTTTTTGAACAGCTCAGGAGTTTCAAAAACATCAAATTGGAGTCTAGTTTAGTTTTGGATTCAATAATACATAAACATGCTGTGCCGTATTAAATTTTTAGGGTGAATTCGTGTTATGATAATTTAATTGGATTTTATGTGGTGCGCTTTGCTTATAATAATTTAATGCATGTTATTTATTTTTCATTTTTTCATTTTACTACCTTTGATTGTTTTTTTCTCCATTCTTTCCTTCATTTTTTCTTGCTGTTAATATCAATCCTTTCCATTTAGATTATTAATTGTAAAACAATGGGAGCAAAACCTTCAGCACCAGAAAAACAAAAAAATAAAGAAAAAGCAAGCACAAATTCAAATCAGCAATTTTCATCAGAAGTAATGACATCTTATAATGGAAATCGTGAATTTATAGTTTCCACAGAAGAAATCACTAATATTCTTCCAGTTAATGATGATGAATTTGCAAGAAAAACCACAGCTCATTTCTTGCACAAAAAAATTTGGGATGAAACTAATTTTTCAGCACCAATTACAAGACAATTGAGGGAGGAGTATGGTTTTAATGTGCTGGATGTTGGGTAAGTTTAAATAAAAATATTACTATTTTTATGTAATTGTTTAATTAATTATTGTGTTGTTTTTTATTTCAAAGTTGTGGGAATGGCACATGGACATTGGATATGGCCACAACATACCCAAATGCTAATTTTTTAGGCATTGATATTTATCAAACATTTCCAAATGAAATTAGACCTAAAAATGCAAATTTTTTGCTGGGAAATGTAATCACTGGACTAAGTATTAAATCAAACACATTTGATTATGTGTTTATGAGAGATATGAGATCTTACATACCGATAAATGATTGGTCAAAAACTATTGGTGAACTGATAAGATTGATAAAACCAAATGGGTGGCTGGAATTGATAGAAATTGATGATGGTTTTACAAATGGATCTCCTGAATCTTTGGAGTTACTTGATAAAGGTTATTTTCATTTTTATAAATATATCCATAATGAATCTTAAACTTAATTTAATTTATAAAATTTTTTCCTAGTTGAAAAAAAAATAAATGATAATTATGGCCTAACTTACAGACCATTTAAAGTTATAAAGGATGTCTTAAAAGAATATTCTAACATTCTAACTGATGTACAATTTCTTAAAAAACAAGTGCCATTATCAGGTCATTGGGATAATGATTTTGACAATAGCATTGCTAAAGTTGCTTGTGAGAATGTGTTATGGGGAGCTAAAAATCATAAACACTCACTTGATTGTTTAGATTTAACTCCTGATGGATATGATGATTATATTAATAAGGTATTTGAAAGTCTTAAAGATTGTAGATCTACATATTCAAATTATAGATTAATTGCAAGAAAAATATAATTTTTGTAATTAATAAATTAATATCTTAAAAAAAATAATTAAATTCATTACATAGTAAATATTTTATAGAAAGAAAATATTTATCAAATTTTTATTACACAAAATTTTAAAGTTTAAAAAAATATCACTGACCCTTACATTGAAATATTTTGGGCGTAAGCTCTGTCGTCGTGAGTGACTCTGGTGCTTCCGTAACATGTTTTAAAAGTACATTACGGGGCCCAGTTTAAATGATAGGTTTGCAAGATGTATATTTTGGCTATCCAAGTTTTGCTTGACGGTTTCCAGAACATCCACAAGTATATTCTTCGGTACAGATGACCACGAATACTCGCAGATTTATGGAATAACGATTTTTAAATCGGTAATGTGATCAGGTCATCATTTGTCTTTGCAGTTTTAGACTGCATTTTTCTAAAGCCAATATTTCTGTTTATGATAGCATTCATCTACAAGATTACGGATTCGGAACATGAATTGACAGAGCTTATATCGTTTACACTTGTTAACTTTACCATAAATGGATTAGAATACTTCGAACTATCCTAACACAAACCATAAAGAAAACCATTAATTCGCAAACCGCTTGTTAATGGATACACATAAGATCGTCATTGCTATAACATAATATAACCATTTATTATGTAGTATGGTGACCTTCATAAATATGGATGAATACATTTATGTCATAGTGGTCGATGTTTTTGTATACGCTTCATGAATTCTTTTTTAGGACGACCAACTCGCACTGGCAAAAAAATTAATTTAACAATAATTAAACGTTTGTTAAAATGTACAGTTTTATTAAAAAGTTTGACCTTTATTAATTAAAACTGAACATCTTAACAAGCGTTTATTGTATGTTTGACCAAAGTCAAATTTGATTTTTTTACAAGTCTCGACTTTTTGTGTAGAATCTTTCTTATAAAGATATTTTTTAATAGTGTGAGACAAAACTCTAGATATATTCTAGTTTTTCGAAGGATTTGTTCAAAAAATTATGCTCGTTTACAAAAAAAACATCATATTGGGGCATGGACAGCAAAAAAAGCCGAATTTTGGTTCCTGGTAATTTTTGGGATAATAATTCAATAATATATAAATTGAGGCGAACAATCTTTTTGGCTTAGAAGTATACCCACACTTGCATAATAAAATCATGACATATTCAAGAAAATTGTTTTATATGACATATTAAATCTTAGGAAGATCTGCAACTTTGTACCCCTTTTTCTCAAAAACATGTTTTATAAAAATTCGGCCTTTTTTGCAGTCCACGCCCCATATGTCGAAGAATAATTGATTTTTTTTTTCTGGTGTGAGAAATATTTTGCCGGAACCTAATCCACAAATGATATTATTTATTGCATGCATTTTTGTACAATCATTGCTTAAAATGAGCACGACTTTTTGTCCATATTAATATTGATGTATCTAGGTTCGAATTGTTGAATCAAAATTTTATATAATTATTTATGGTTCAGGCGTAGGCTCTAGTTACACATATTACATAAATTTGTGTCCATCATTAAGATTCTAATTCCCAATTGGTGATTAATCGAATTGGAATAATTTTTTTTGGTTGTGATCAGTGTATTAGTAAAAGTTTAATGTGTGGTGTAACAGTTACATCATATATTGTAATTTTTTGCAGATGATTTCTAAATTTTGAAGATCAGGAAAGTAAGTTAAATATCTGCCACCAAATTTAGAAAATCTAGTCGTCAGCTGATAGTCTCACTTAATATTAGGGATGGTGTCGGTTTAAAATGAACCCGAAGTCGATATTTTTGCTTTTGCCGATAAAATAATTAATGCATATTAATATGCATAAATCCCCGCATTTTTAATGTTGAAATTTAAAAATTTCCCAATTTCCATCAAGAGGAAACAAATATATTGATATTAATCCAAATGCTCATAACGTTTTTGTTATTAACCATGAATTATCTTGCTTTTTAGTGGCAGCTTCTTTATATTATAATTTTATATGTATGTTTTGAAGATGATAAACAATTCGTTTTTGTTGTTGACGATAATATTGGACAGTATTAGAGAAAGAATAAGTATTTTGTTGTTGTTGTTTTGTCGTGTAAATTATTAGTAGAAGAAGCTGCCTTTTGAATTGGATAAGTGCTCATCATTATTAATAGCATAAATCGCAAAATGTTTTTTATTTTTTTTTGGAAATTGTTTCTAAATTTGTCAACGGAAACAGGGGAAACAAATTTGATATTCCAATAGTTTGATCATGTAACAAAAGACAGTGAAACAAGGAACAAGGTGACGATTTAGGGGAATCAAAATTTTATTATTGAATGTATGCTTGTGAACCTAAAGAAAAATTTCGGATGACCGTCTTAAAGTATAGTTTATTTAATTCAAAAAAATATTTATAGTGATTTCATACAAGGTAAATCAATCAAGTGCCATAGAAACTATATATACCACACAACTATAACAAATATAGAAAAATGACGGACACTCACTTAATAACAAAAATACTTTATTGTATAACGTAATTCACATTTGGTGGTACTTTTTTTCTTTTGCAAACAAAACAGTATTTAATGAGTACTAAGCTTTTTTGTCCTACAGCGATGATTTAATTCTACGCTTATATAATATTAGTTATTGTTATATAATAAACTAACGCGCTTAAGTTATCATTACTAATATAAATATATATTGAAATGATATTAATTTTCAATTTTTCTACCTTTGGTTGTTTTTCCCTAATTCATTCCTTATATCATTTAAGTGACAATGGGAGCAAAACTTTCATCATCAAAAAAAAGAAAAAGTAAAGTGATCACAAATTCAAATCAGCAATTATCATCAGAAGCAACGATATCTTATAATGGAGATCGTAAATATTTAGTTCGCACAGAAAAAGGCACTGACATTCTTCCAGCTGATGATGATGAAATTGCAAGAACAAACACAATTCATTTCTTGCACAAAAAATATATGGATGATACTAATTTTTCAGCACCAATTACAAAACAATTGGAGAAGGGAGATGGTTTTAATGTGCTGGATGTTGGGTGAGTTTAAATAAATTTTTATTATTTTTATGTAATTAATTAATTAATTGAATCATTATTAATTAGTGATTTTTTATTTCAAAGTTGTGGAAGTGGTGCATGGACATTAGATATGGCTACAACATACCCAAATGCTAATTTTTTGGCTGTTGATATTATTCAAACATTTCCAAATGAAATTAGACCTAATAATGTAAATTTTTTGCTGGGAAATATAATCACTGGATTAAATATTGAATCAAACTCATTTGATTATGTGTTTATGAGATATATGAAATCTTCTATACCAATAAATGATTGGTCAAAAGCTATATGTGAAATGATAAGGGTGGCAAAACCAAATGGATGGTTGGAATTAATAGAAATGGATGATAGCTTTACAGATGGATCTCCTGAATGCTTGGAGCTTATGGATAAAGGTATTTTTCATTTTTATAAATATATCCATAATGAACCTTAATTTAATTTATGAAATTTTTTTTTTCCCAGTTGATAAAAAATTAAAAAATAACTATGGCCTAACCACCAAACCATTTGAAGTTATAAAAAATATCTTGCTAAATGAGCATTTTGACATCATAACTGATGTACAGTTTTTCAAAAAAAAAATACCAATGTCAGGACATTGGGATAATGATCTAGACAATAAAATTGCTAAAGTTCTCTATGATATTGCGTTTTGGGGAAGTAAAAGTTATAAACATTCACTTGATTGTTTGGATTTAACTCCTGATGAATATGATAAATATGTTGAAAAGGCCTTTGAAAGTGTTAAAGATCGTAGATGCACATGTTCAATCTATAGATCAATTGCAAGAAAAATTTAAAATAAAAATAATTATGCAACTATTAATTTATTAATATTAATATTTTTATGCGACTGTAAATTTTCAATAATAATAAATATGATTTTATGTTTTATGTTGAAAACCAAGAATGGTTGTTAAAATAGTTGTCACCATTTTAAATTCATACTAATACTAATACTAATAAAATAATTAGCTCACGGAAAATATCTCAAACAATGGAGAAGTAAATATTCTAGCTAGCTATAACAACTATACATGTCAAACTATTGACTCGCCAAAAAAAAGATTTTTTTATTATGCATATTTAATTTATTATATTAATATACATAGTTTATTATGTATACTGCTTCTATTTATAAATTATTTATTTTTAATAAAAATAATAAAAGTTCTGTTTTTTTTTTCAGTATATTAAAAAGGTGGTGGTGATTGTTGGCCACTTGTTACTCGCTACTCTAGTTATTATTTAATCTTGTTACATTATTATCAAGGAGTCATCTTAATGGATCCGTTTTTTTTTTAAAAAGAAAAAAAATATTATTATTTTTATTGCATTATTTTAATAAAATAAATAGCAATTAACAATTAACGCAGTATTGCTATTGTTAGAATAAACTTCAAACATTTCTCTTTGCCATATAGAATTAACAATACGAATTATTATACTGATTTGTTATATATATATATATATATATATATACATATAAAAAAAATTACACATTTTTTAATTATTTTTTTTGCTTTTTTTCGGCGAAGGTGTTGTCTGGACGATCTCTCTATATTTTCTCTTCAACACTTGTACCGTATCATTATTACATTCAACGACTTCTTTTTTTGTAACTTCCTCTTTCACAGTTAACTGTAACATGATAATTAAGAATGATCAAATTATGTATTCAATCAGAATATATATAAAAGATAAACAAAACTTACAATAAATTCTAGTAGTCTTAAAACTCCTGCTTTCATGGTATGAATTTGGTTATAATTAGATGGAATTGTGAAGGATCCAAATTCTTCATACACGTATACCCCATCCTTCCACATCAGTACCATCTTTATTTCAAATAAATATCCTAATATACCAAATACAACACAATCATTGTAGTTGATATTTCCAACTTCCATTCTACGTAAAATACGGACGTTTAAACAATCTCGAAGTTCTCGGTACAACTTGAAGGAATCTGTAGCTAATTTCGTAAGATCTGGCTTTGTGGGTGGTCCTGCTTGTTCTCCAACAAATATTTCTTCTCCTGTCTCCCAGGTCCAGGCTAACAAATCAGCTGATTTACCCTCAACTACAGTCTGTGTAGTATGGTCAAGCCCATAATTTTTTCTGTATTTGGATGCAAACACTGGAACCTCTATGCTGAAAAAAAGAGATATTAATTCATGCAATCAAACATAATAGTAAATGTTCTTATCAAATCCAATACTTACACGCGCCAATCGAGTCCCACGAAATCCTCCAATGCTCTGGAAAAGAATCTATGGGCGAACTCAGACCAGTAGTGGTGCTCACTGGTGTTTGTTGCAGTGATAGGTGGAATAGGTTTAGTGAACGATTTAATTCTGCAACACAAGATGAAAGGTTTAGCATTAGTCGATGGAAGAAATCATCTTTCAAATAACCAATACTTACAGAGGTGACATAACTTCGTATAGATATTTTTTAATTTGTCTTGTTCCAGTATCTTCATCTGTTGACGTAATCAAATCGTCGGTTAAATTACTCCAATCTATAAGCGATTTTTTCACATCGTTTTGAAAGTTCTATAAAATGTGACGATTAATATTTGTAAATATTGCTTTGAAACCTAGTTATAATGGGTAAAAATAATAATCTTTTTCAATGCTTACCGTATAATAATCATTTATAGCCGATACCCAACTTTTTGGTAAAACTGCTTGTTTTTTAGGTCTAACGGATAAAAGTTTTTTGTATTGTTCAACAGTTAAATAATTTGCGAAATCACTACAACCTCTTATATCCATTATATCGTCTTTTGTACAGCTATGTAATGGAAATATTTAACGTTCTACTCATGTGAAAAAAAATCAAATCGGATAAGTTTAGATACTTACGAGTAAACAATATCTTTTTGTTTCTCCTTAAATTCTTCAAAAATTGGGACAAATTCCTTGAAAAACTATTAATGAAAATAATTCACAGCATTTAACATATACATTCCAACAGATATAAATATATACTCAAACAATTAAATACTTTGATTTTATTATTATCATAATTGGCAAGACTTTCTATTGCTGCCTCCAAAGTAGATTCATTTGTTGTGCTTTTGGCACGACCATCATAAGCTTTTTCGAAACTCATAATATTTTCATCGTCATTATTATGGTCACGCATGAAATTTAAAACCATTGAATCGTAAAGCTGACGATCTGTTGGATCATTTAATAACATAGATGATGGTGATGTTAACTGAGGAGTTGTTGAAGTTCCGTAATTTGGTGGTGGTAATTGTACTTCGTCAACTATAATCTAAATATATTGATTTTAAAATTTTATTTTTTAATGACTTTTATAATACAAATCGACTCATTGATTATTCTTTAAATTATAAATTACGATATTATCAGTGTCAGTAGTTGTTGTTTCCGGTGATGATATCAGCCTAAGAAACATAAAGACAAAAAATTTTTAAATTAAACTAGAGTGACGACAAAGTTGTAATGCATCATAACCACCACCACCATTCTTAAAACACTTACTCACGAGCTCCTCGGATGTCTTCTTGGCTTCTTAAATCTTTATAGTTAGACATTTTTTTTTAAAGACAAAAAAAGAAGTTTGTGATTTGATCGATGTGTACACTAATATATTAGTAAAATAAATTAATGATCTTCGTGCATAATTTTATATGTAACGGGGCGTCAAGTGTCACTCGTATTAATATATTAGTAATATAAAATTAATGATCTTCGTGCATAATTTTATATGTAAAATTGAAAACCCATTATCATGTAGTTATCCACAAAAAATATCCGCAATCGCCAAATCGATTTCTAAATAAGGATAACACGCACCAACCCGCCAATAAAAATTGGATATTCTGAGGTTTCACGAAATTAGCGGATATTTTTTGTGGATAACCCTTTATTTTGACATATTTTTTGCCAGGGTAAACAAATAAGATTCGAAGAAAAACTTAACGTGAAGTTGGTCTACCAGCTCTATAAGTTCTATAAGAAATTTGGATATGCACAATTCAATCTTTCTATTAATTTTTTTTTACATAATAATAATTAATGCAATAATAAGTTCTAATTTCCAAGCTTTAAATATTTATTTTAGAATTTGTTTATAGAAAAGTATTAATTTTTTTTATAATATATATATCACTGGATGAACTAGAAAGTTGTATCAAGCAAATTTATTAACTTGGTGATATTTATTATATTTTCAAACAAAAATGAATTCATATAATGGACTTCTTTCTATTAACAAAATGTCAGTTAACTTAAAGAAAGATTTGTTGATTTTTGATTAAAGTTTCATTAATGTATATACATATATATAATATCACTTTACAAGCTTCATAGATCTTGCTTTTAACACTTCAATCAACTGCTATATAACTACAAATAATTGATAAAACATTCATCAAGTATAACCATTAGAAGGACTTTTATTTACATATTTAATAAATAATATTAATAATAAGCACAGATTATATTTGTAAAAACCAAGGTTTGTTTGTTATATTCACTTCGATTTATATAAGATCTAGATGATTGCATAACAATTTTATATATTAATAATAAGCACAGATTATACTTGTAAAAACTAAGGTTTGTTTGTTATATTCACTCTCATTAATTCCAATGTATATAAGATCTAGATGATTGCATAACAATTTTATATATTAATAATAAGCACAGAAATGTGTGTCTACCCAGATCTCTGGGGTTCACAATAATAAATTATTTTTCCTGATTAACAATCATGGTTCCTTATGAATAATAAATCTGATATTGATCACAGGTGTCAGATTTAATTAAATTTTCCTGTCACAAACATGTAGTTGGGTGCTCTTAACACGCCTCATAATTGTGGAATTTTTTCCCATAGGTGAAGGTCCCCAATGTTGGAAGGCTTTGGACAAATCATTCCCTTGTCTTCCCCTCAGACCAGGCTTGACTGTCATCATATGGGCATTGATCACTGATGAGGACCAGCATTTATGTGATAATTACTTTGTGTTATACCTCTCTCTAAAATAAAATTTGCATCTGCACCTGATTGAAAATTCTCCAATTCTAGAGGTTACAACCTGGGTTGCTGTTTTGGATTTTCCCTGAATTCAGAGTTTTGAGTCCTGAGTTCTGTCCTGTTAGTGGCATGCCTACTCACCAACAATCCTACCCCCATTCAAAAAACAAATTCAGTTGGTCAAATAAAAATTAAAGAAAAACAGAGTATTTATGAAAATGATTAATTTATAACATACCAAAATCAACTGTTTTATGGCTTTTTTCTTGTTGACCATATTGCTGACAAAGATGTATTTAAT
>CAJVPN010001557.1:0-13512 GCA_910592215.1 Entrophospora candida
CAAAATCGCGGATGCCGACGGATGCAGCTGGAATTAAGTTTAAAAAACGTTAAAGAATATCTCTGTAAAGTTACAGTTGTGTCACGCGTCAACGTATACCCATTTTAATTGAGCACACGGTTTTTTTACTTTAAAAATTACGTTACACGGCATAAAAAATTGGTGCAACATTCGAATGTCCACCATGCTGAGGCGGTCACATTTTTTTTTTTTAAAGTACTTTCGAATCATAGTGTTGGCGGTCACATTCAATAGAGTTTTTCCGGTCCTGTATAATGCTAACCCCTTAAAGTGACGTGTTACACGCAAATTTTTTATATATATATTTAAATTGAAATCTTTGAAATTTGTATGGTTGATCTTTTATCACATGATAATGATAAGAAAAAAAGAGAACCATATTATGAACAAAATTTTCCTTTTTCTTATATTAATTGTTACTAAGGTTGCTTGCTGAAACCTCTTAACGACTGCTGAAACTCTGCCAATTGTCAAAATTTTTAAATGCAAAAACTCTAATAAACAATTAATGTGTAACCTGCCAAAATTCTGCCAATTGATTTCTAGAGTTTTGGCAAGAAACCATAATTGTTACATACTTATATTATCTTAATTATCTATATGTACATATTAACTGAATAAGATTCCGCACTTGACAATTTTCACAAACATGTGACAATAAAAATTTTATTGTAAATTTTTCTCAAAAACTGTTGCTGTGGCACATAAAGTTGTATTAGTATTAGTATTAGTATTAGTATTAGTATTAGTATTAGTATTAGTATTAGTATTAGTATTAGTATTAGTATTAGTATGTAAATTGTAAAATTCGGATGATCGGCTTAAAAATTTCCGTGATACAGAAAATTTCTCCAATAAAAGAAATATGAAATTTAAAATTTCGGACTGTGACGTTTATAAGGAAAAATTCGGAAGAACTTTTCTCAATTTGTTTTTTTTTTCCTTAACTAAATTGTATATACCATGACAAAATTGGCGCATATGTTTAATCCAAACATTGATTCACGTGCCTGATGGTTGATTATTTTAAAGTAAAAATTATACAGTGTTGCAAAAAAAAATGGCGGGTTGCATTCTGGCTAAAAAAGTAATCTGATTAAAATGTAACATATTATTATGTAGACTTTGGAACAATTATTATGTGAATTATTTTATTTTAATTGATAAAGTTCCAGAAAAGCCGGATACGTGAGATTTTATAATTTTCAGTACTTTAGCTACAAATTGATCCAATTTTTACTATTGTTATTAATTATATGTTTTTTGTTTAGTCAATACGTTTGGGGGTTTCCGATACTTTTCGGCACAAGCCAAAAAATTTAGTGATGTCTAAAAAAAAGATATAAATCGGCTTTACAAAAAATTGACAATAATAATAGTATCAAATTCTATAGGATTTTTCACAACACATTGTATATTATTATTATCATTGATATTACCTGTTGGCCTCAAAAGGAAAAATTTGTATATAATTAGAGATTGATTGAAAAAAAAATAAAGATCAATTCAATTTCAATATGAACATTTAAAAATAAAAAAGCCAACATACTTCTCAGTAGCAGGAATAATGGATAATTGGAGTGGGGTAAAATATACTGTCATTTTTCGTGTAAACGGGATTCATTTGTAAGATGTGGTACACATCAAACATAGATAAATAAATAAAAAACCTTACAATGGATGTTTTTTATTTACTTTATTTATTATATAGTGTAACACTAAACAGGTTGAATAACAATATATTTCAGTTTTACTATTACAAATAGGAACCTCTAAAATTATATAAAATCGGTAATAAATACTATATTAATAATGTTAGTCGAATTTTTTCAATAATAATAAGAGAGAAAAAAAAAGTATCTCCATTAAATGTATTAGAAAATTTTTTGGCAAAAGAAAAAATAACATTAATTATATATAAAAGATGTCTCATACACCTCGCGAATTAAGAACACCAACGCCTTACGATTTTAGTAAGTCTTGCTGTTTGTATAAATTAAAACCATTTTATACAATTTGATTATTTAATTGGTTCATCTCGATAGGTTCTAATCAAAGTGATGACGATTCAGAAATTGACGAATTAACTCCTCTTACCTCCACAAGAAATGGTAAATCATCTGAAATTTTAATAATTAATCTAAACATCCATATTTATATTCATCAATGAAATTTCCAATCAACCAATTATTTAATTGAATGATTAATTCATCTTTTTTTCTTTTTAAAATCATTTTCCTCGTCATCATTCAAATAATAGATACCAAGTCAAATTTTTCATGGGCAACGTTTAGAACTAGACTCAGATATTATGTACCAGTATTTAGTTGGATGCCAAGTTATTCGTTGAATACTTTTTGGGGTGATTTTTTTGCAAGTTTGACTGTTACGGCGATTTTACTGCCTTCAGGTTTATCATTTTCTGTGTTGGCAAAATTGCCTCCAGTACATGGATTGTATAGTATTGTGATTCCAGGAGTCATCTACTCATTTCTTGGTACTTCAAGGTGTGAATTATATGCATTTATTTATTTATTTTGATTTATTCATTCATTTACCCATTTATTCATTTTAAATATCCCTAGACAATTGGTTATTGGACCAGAAGCTCTAGTGGCAATGCTTGTGGGGTCATCAGTAGCACAACAACAACAGTATTTAGACAAAGAAGATGACGCAAGTGTTGCAATAATGATAGCATCATTGATAACATTTTTTGTCGGAATTCTGACATTTATTCTTGGAATTGTTAGATTGGGATTTATAGATTCAGTATTATCACGTGCTCTTTTGAGAGGGTTTATTTCAGCAGTGGCAATAGTAATTATTATTGAACAATGCTTAGTTATGTTGAGATTAACTGACTTAAATCATCATGTAGGGAGAGAATTGGGTCATGCATCTTCAACTTTGGACAAATTCATTTATATTGTGAATAATATTGAACAATCACATATACCAACAGCCATTATATCATTTTCTAGTCTTCTATTCTTATTAGTTTCTGGTTCAATCAAAGGATATTTGTCAAAACGATTTTCATGGGTACAATTCATACCTGAAATATTTATATGTGTAATAATTTATACAATTTTATGTTCCATTTTTGATTGGGAAAGTCTTGGAGTAAAAATTCTTGGAAATATTAAAGGAGGTGGATTTCCCAAATTTTCAATTCCAAATCCACCAGAGCCAGCTCATATTATTGATTGTTTTGAGACAGCAATTTTAATCTCGGTTGTGGGATTTGTTGAATCTATAGTTGTCACAAAAACCTATGCCACCAAACATAATTATGCAGTTAGTCCTAATCGTGAATTGGTAGCATTGGGAGCATCAAATTTGATTGGTAGTTTTTTTCAATGTATACCAGCATATGGTGGAATGGCTAGAAGTAGGATTAATGATAAAGCTGGTGCTAAGACTCAATTGTCAGGACTTATAACAGCAATGTTTGTTCTGTTTTGTTTATTCTTCCTGTTACCATTATTCTACTCTTTGCCCAAACCTGTATTGGCATCAATAGTTTGTGTGGCTGCTATCTCTTTATTACATGAGCTACCTCATGATCTTATCTTTATGTATAAAATAAAAGCTTGGAATGATTATGCTTTGCTGCTTTTGACCTTTTTTTCAACAATATTTATATCAACTGAATATGGAACTCTGATATCAGTAGGTTTATCATTAGTGCTTGTTGTCAAACATTCCACCTATCCTCGTATTACTATAATGGTTAGTATGAAATTATATATTATATAATATCAATTTACATTTTTTTAAAAAATTAAAATTAATAAATATTTATATTTAGGGAAGAATTGGCAACTCTAATAAATTTAAACCAATTAAAGATTTTCCAGACCAGGCAGAACATGTTGAAGGGGTTTTAGTGATTAAAATATCTGAACCTTTATATTTTGCTAATACTGGACAACTTAAAGATCGTCTTAGACGTCTAGAAGAATTTGGAGATATGAGTGTTCATCCATCAGAAGATGCAAGAATGTCACCTGTTAAAAATGTGATATTTGATATTGAAACGATGGAAGGGATTGATGCCAGGTTAACATTAAATCATTAAATCATTAAAAAAATATAAAAATGTATTACTAATATATATGTATATGTACATATTTATTTAGTGCTGTACAAATTCTTTTTGAAATAGTAGAGGCGTATCATCTTCGTGATGTAAATGTTTATTTTGTGAAATTACGTCCTAGTCAAAAGAAAATGTTTGAAGGTGCAGGAATCATAGAGAAAGTTGGCAAAGAACATTTCTTCAAGTAAGTATTAACAAATAAAATAAAATATTATTAATATTATTATTATAATTGATTGCACAATTACTGACAATTTGTTTTTTCCTCTCTCTTGTAAAATAATAAAGTCGAATTCCTGATGCATTGGAATACATTAATAATGGTGGCAATAGCTTTAGTGTCAGATACGAATAAATTGATTGAACCGGTCTGAATATTTTCCATTAAAATAAAAAATCAATCAATCAAGCTAATAATAAATAATCAGCAATTGTGATTATAACATTTATAACAATTAATAACAAAAAATATAAAAATGTATATACACATGTAGAAATAATCTTTATTTATTTATTTAATATAAAAATTCTATAGCAACCGCTGAAATTGTTTCATCATCTTTGTAGTGATCGTTTATATACTGTACATAAAGAGTTTTTGCAAAGCCATCAAAAAAATCAAATATCATGTGATACGTTATCATTATCGTATATCAATTCATTATTATTTGTTACCAAATGTTGAAAATGTTCTCACCTTCAAAGGAAATTCATATGAAAGCTTCTTTGAACAAAGACTCGCTCAAACAAAAATTACATGCACACAAAATCACATAATCAAATACGACGAGTTTACGAATGAATGTGCGACATATTTGATTTAAACCTCGTGAATGGTGATACCGAAAGACAAGTGATGTGAGCAGGTCGATTGGAAATCCTGCCCAATGTATTCTCTATTATTCATTAATGACTACAACAAATTAACCAAAAAAGATTATGAAAAACCGCAACAATTAATTACAATGAAATAACGTTGCATAACGATCAAGTTTGTCGCAAGAAACAATTATTGAGCTATATATAAAGGAATTGATGAACCTAATGTAAGTAATCCATTATTTACTTGCTTCACCTCTAGAAGGTACGTACTACCAGGAAACAGGAAGAACAGGTCTGATGGAAATCCTGTTCAATGCGTTCTCTACTATATTCATTCAATGACTACAAACCAACCAAAAAGAGAAAATAAGTCATGCCATCTTAATAAATATTAAAACAAAATTATACAAAATGCCCTCTAATCTAAAAACTTAGTATGGCCTTGTTATTTCAGGCTTATAACACTACAAAGCTAGATTACGATGGAAATTGTTTTACATTACGTATTCAAGTTAGGGTGTTTCAGAATAAATCAGTCAGAGGTCGTCAATGAAACGTTGAATGGAAAAGATGTTTTGGTATTACTGACAACTGGTGGCGAGGAAAGTCTATGTTACCGGTTACTTGCAATGGTAGAAACTGGAAGAACAAAAGGAGCAAGAATTATAATAACCATCCCCGTAGGTAGATCAAAGTTTATATCAACATTATGTTTGTATGGTGAAAAGAAGCTAATGACAGACAAAATCTATCTATACTTTTCTTTATTTGAAATATTTCAATATTTTTTACGCGTCGTCTCCAGTTTAGATTCATATAATAAGAGTGCGTAAGATTCTAGAATTACCTTTATTCTTCAAATTAAAATATCCACGTAAAAATTATCGTTAACGGACGATCTGCACACTTTTTTTTTTTTGAAAAATGAATTCACCAAAAAATACAAAAAATAATAAAATAAATAAAATAAATAATTCAACTTTTAATCAACAACAAAAAAATAATACAACGACTAAGGTTACCACCAACACATCTTCAAACGCTTTTAAAAACAAAAAAAAAATTAATAATGAGCCATCACCAGCTGTAGTACATACAGGAGAAAACATTCGCATAAAAGAACAAAAAAAAAAGATTATTTTCAAGGCAGTATTAGATTCGCCGTATAACATTAAATGGTAATTTTTTTTTATGTGAAGTGAACTAACTGCAAGGGAAAAAATAAATAATTTTATTATTACTATTTTTAACTGAAAAAGGCCCGAGGTGCCAAAACAGAATCAAGAAATTATATTAGAAGAACTTTGCAAGTAAGTTAATATGATATTATGATTATTATAATTATTTTTATCTCTTGATAATTTACTTAATGATTATTTACTTAATGATTAATGATAATGATCATATGGGGGTATACACAGCGTATTATCAATTGTTGGGGAATATAATAAACAGAAAATAAAATATAAAAGATCAAAAAGTAAAAGACCAAAAAATAAACCCAATAATTTAAAGGACTCTAAAACAGCAGCAGCAGCAGCAACAACAACAACTGCTACTACATCATCATCGTCGTCATCAACAACAACGATAGAAGAAGTTAAAATTGAAAGCTTTTCCTCACCAAATCCACCAGAAATTTTATCAGATTTGGTAATTGGAATAAATGAAGTAACGAAATATCTTGAAAAATCAATAAGTCAATCTGATAATAACAATCATATGAAATCATTGATTTCAGCGATTCCAAAAAAAACAAATAACAATGATAACAATGGAAAACATCAAAAACATCATCATCAACCGTTAAACGTAATATTTGTTTGTAAATATGATATAAGTCCATCGCACTTATATTCACATCTACCTATTATGGTGTGTTTAGAAGGAAAAGTTTTACTTGTACAATTACCCATCAATTCGATCAACAAAATTTCTAATAATATTCATATTAAAAGATGTTGTTGTATTGGTGTAAAGGTATAGTATATGTACTATGAATTTTTAAATATTTTTTTTTAAATTTTATTACAATACTAATTATTATTTACAATAAGGATAATTCAAAAAAAGAGTTTAGCAAGTTATTTAATTTGATTAATGAAGGTCAAATAAAACCCATAAAAGCATCTTGGTTGAAACCATTTGATCAAGAAATAAATAATGGTGACGATAATCAAGAGGATAAAGAACAATTGTTATTATTAAATAAAAAACGTAAATTAGAAGAAGAAGACTTTAATTCTAATCTCGATTCTAATAATATTAATACCACAATACCGGTAACAGCGACAGCAACAGTAGTAAATTCTTCTTCCACCACAACCACCAATAACACTAAAGAAGATTTCAGTACGAGAAAGAAGGTGAAATACATTCCAACAAATATTAAGCAGCTTTTTAATGCTACATCAAATGATAATAAAGAAAAAAAGAAAGAAAGAAAATTAAAATATAAAGAATTAAAAAAATTTAATAAAAATAAAAATTCCAAATAAAAAAGTCTAAAAAAATATTTATTTGTTTCTATTAATTTAAATTATTAATTTACATCTATATATTTAACCATTTATCTATTTTCACAATATAATTTAAGAGGAAGAAATAATTCTTTGGATCACCTATTTATATATATATATATATATTGAAATTAATTAATATTTTTTTTGATATCAATTAGAATAAAATAAAAAAATTATCTTACCGAATTCTCTAATGGCAAAGGATCTTCAACACATCTTCTGAAAGCATTTGAAGTTAATTCTTGTAACATTGTATTTATTAATCTGATATATATAAATACATACAAAATTAATAGATGTAATGATAATAATAATAAGGAATAATTTATTCCTTGATTCATTCATTGTTATTACCTTTCATCATCAATAAATTTCCAAAATTTTATTCTAACAAATTCAGAATCAAGTTGAATTTGTTGAAATGATCGATTTGTCAATAATTGTAGTCTAATCATTTCAACCCATTCCTTCATAGCAAAAAAAATTGTTAATAATTATGATAGAAATTGCCTTAAAATTTTTTTGCTCACCAAAAAAAAATTTTATAATTTACCTTTAATAAAATTTTAATTAATCCCATCATAACACCATTCCTATTCATTTCCACAATACCAAATATTTCTATCCTATCACTAAATAATTTATCAATATGAGAAATCAAATGTATTGAGCTATTATTAAAGGTGTTATTTGGTGAAGTAGCTGTTGCTTTAAGACTATTGACATTGGTGTTGTTGTTGATTGAGTTGACTGAATTTTTTGATGAATTTGAATTGGAATAATGTGAAGATTTCTTGATTGAATTTATACTTAAGAGATTTTGATCTATAAATTAAATTTTTTTTTAAAAAAATAAAAATGTTTAGAGGCAAAAAATCAATATTTTCTTTTTCCCCTTCCAACAAAAAAATTTTTTTATACCTTCCAAATTTTTATTTTCAATAATTTCTTCTATTCCTTCATCACCTTCACATACTATTTTAACATCTTTTTCAATGATTGATAAACTTGTTAATATTTCATGCCAAATAGGTGATACCTTATTGATTCCTAAAGAAGGAGATATTAATGCCAACGATTGATTATCATCATTATCATTATTGGCTAACGTAGATGTAGATGACGGTGGAGATGGCAATGGCGATAAATAAAATTTTCTTATTATGAAGGCAATTTCATTTCCAACTATTTCAACATATTTTTCCAAGAATTTCTATTTAAAAAATATATATTAATATTTTGTTTAATAAAAATTTTTTAAAAAAAAAACCAAATTCTTCCTTTAACCTGGGAATTATCTTTAGAAATTTCAATTATTTCCCTGAAATCTTGTGACAAAACTTTTGAAATGTAATTATTATCAGAATCGTTATGATTGCCATTTTCTTTGTTATTATTAAAGGGATTAAATCTTATTTCATATAATTCATTGCTAATAAAAATGTTGTTGTTGTTGTTGTTATTAATGTCATTATTATTATTATATAACTTGGTTGAATAAATTATATAAATTTGGTTTATTATAGATTCACTAAAATCTAATAGTACACGAGACATTAATAGTAATAAATTTGGTCTATTTGAAATTTTCGGTGAGCCCAATTTCTAAAGAAAAATTTAAAACTCGATAATTAATAATAATGATAATAGTAGCAGTTTTCTAAATATAAATAAAATGTTGTAAATATATGTGCTTTACCGTCATATCATTAATTAATAAAACCCAGAATTTTTTAATTTCAATTTTTAATTTTAATAACATATTTTGTGATTCAATCTTTTCATCTACTATAATTATATCAGATTTAACATACTCCTAAAGGACAAATATTTGGAAACGCAATAATAATAATTAGTACTATAATAATTAATATAATTATTTAAACTGCCAACTATATTTTTTTACCTCTAATAACCTTAAACAAGTTCCAGTTAAATAATTTATAAGCTCATATTCCATTTTATTTATAAACTTTAATAAATTGATATTATCATCACTATCACCACTATCGTTATAATTAATAAATTTATCTAAAATAACAAATATTTTTTATTAATAAAAAAAAAAATTACCAATAAATAATAATATATTATTTTTTGTTTTACTCACCAATAATAATATCGTTAGCTCTTCCAAATAATTTACTAAATACTTTAGTTTTATTTTCATTGATCATAATAATAACTCTATCATTTAAGTTACCAATACTAGATAATCCATTACATGATTTTATTGAACAATAAAGGTTGTTTAATAAATTGAGGTGTATTGTTGGTTTAAAATCATTTAAATTATTCTGTGTAGAAGAAAAAAGATATTATATATATAATATGATGTTTAATATTATTATAAAATTAATAATAATAAACTTACTGGCAACTCTAATAAATTTTTTACAATATCAAAATATTCATTTGATATTAAATTAACGAATTCCGATAAATCTCTTTTAATCTCTTCTCTATCCTGAAAAATCAATTAATATTAATATCAATATCAGTATTATTTTTATTCCTGATTAATTAGATTCGAAAAGATTACCTCAATTTCTAAATTTGGAGAAATTAATTTCATTATATCATTAATATTATTAATATTAATAATATTTCTTGCTGCCGGGGATTTTGCTGGAGATTTAATAAAATCTTTTTTTATTGGTGATAAAAATATTTCATTAAAAGACCCTACAAATTTATTTAACTCTTTTAAAAATCCTTCATTCAAAATTTTTAATTTATTTATAACAATATTTGACTTTTGATCTTTTTTATTTTCTTCTTTTACTTCTTCCTGATCCTGATCCTCATCCTCGTCCTCTTTGTCCTCCTCTGCTTCTATTACTTCTTTTTTTATATTGTTATTTATACTATTGATTGATTCATCAGAAAGTTTTTCGATTGTTGAAATTAAAAGTTTTGATAAATAATTTGTTTGACTAGAGAAAGTTTTTTAAAAAATTTTTTGTAAGCATATGCATTAAATATAACAAGTAATAATAATAATTATTATAATTATATTACAGTTTTAAATATTCTTTTGCCAATTCTTTTGTAGATTCTTTTAATGCCAATAATAATATCATATTTTCCATTATTTCATCTCCAGTTGCCTAAAAACAACAATCACATTATTATTGATTAATCTTTCACAATACAATATAACATCATAACATATTATATATATTATTAGAAAACAATAACAACTAATGATGGAAACCAAATAAAAAATACTTACATCATTTTTTGTCATATTTTCTCTTATATTTTTAATAATTTTTTTCATAATTTCTTTACATTCATTTTCAATTGAATTGAAAATTGTTAATTCTCTATAATATTCTAATATCTTTGTGGTTTTTACATAATAAATTACTGCTTTTGAATATGACTTTTGATTTAAACATTGATTTAATCTTGTTGGTAATTCAAAAACAAATTGAACCTATTAAAATAAAATAACATAAAAATCAATAAAAAAAAAATGTAAATATATTAAATATATTATGTTTATGTTTGCTGAATTTTTAAGAAACCTTTTTTAATAGATCATGGACTCTAGTTAATTGAATCATCCTATCTCTTCTAGAACTTAAAGATGAATTTAATGAATCACATATATTTGTAATATTTGACATATTACTTGAAAGTTGTTTTATTCCCGATTCCATATTTTCAACATTATTTTTCATCTATAAAAAATTTATTTTAATGGTAACAGTAATGATCATTTATTATGATTATTGTTTATAATAATTATTAATTATTACCACCATTAATTATTATTGCTACTAATGATAAATACCTTTTCAATAGTATCAGTCGCACTAATAAATTTACTATAATTCTCATAAACCAAAGTTTTCATATCTCCATTAAGCTGTCTAATTTCTAATTAGAAAAAATTTCATAAATATATATATATATATATATTACTCAAATACAACTCCAGATCAATTCCTTTCAATTTATTTATTTACCTGTGATCAAATCATTATCTCTTTGCATTAATTCATTTAAATGTTTTTCACCAAGTAAACTTTTAAAATATTTCTCTGTATCAAATCCAGCATTATCTATATATAAACACATGTATTTGATGTAATTGGTGTTTCATTCCCTTAATTACTATTCTCGCTTCTCAATAATTTATTAATTGATTTGATTTTACTCACCTATATCTAAAGGATCGGCTTTTTTGCCATCTGGACCTAATCCATAATAATTTCTTAATAAATTTTTTGCTCTACCTCTATTAGGTAATGTTAATGTTATTGGTGCTAAAGTTGTATTAGATATAGAAAGATTGCGTTGTTGTTGTATTATTTTTTTTTGATTTTGATTTTGTTCTTGGCTTTGCATACTTGATTCTTTTTTTTAAAAATCTTTTTTATTATTATGATATTTAATTCGTGAAACGTATATGGAAAAGAAATAATTGTTGAATTGTTATACAAAGTTTTATGTCAATATCAAACTTGCAGGAAAAATGTCAAAAAACATGAAAATCAAAAAAAAAAGGAAAACTATGTAGGATGTTGAGATTTCGAAGGGTTTCTCGTAATATTTTATACGGGCCATGCTGCAACAAAACCAGACTAAGTGAACATTTGCGTTACCAAAAGATCACAGGGTTCTTATTATGATTGTGATTTTTCTATTTCTTGTTCCGCATTCGTCATCATATTGTCCAGAAGGGAAAACATTGTTTGAATAAAATTACACATTCAAAACAAAAATTTCATAATTATTACATTCAAGGCTATTATAGATTTCTGCCAAATGCAATTGCTATAATGGTTTTTTATCTTATAATATACTAAAACTTTCTTCTTGGTTGAATCATAAAGCATTACTGTTGTTATTTAGCCCTTTCCTTGAATGTGAATATCTTTGTCCCCACTATTGTATCATGTCTATTCCAATATTCATAATGATTATACAATATGCAATTGATTTGATTGCATCTCTAAGTAACAATAATACTAAGACTATCCAGAATGAACCTTTTAAGTGAAAAAGTCACTTGACAAGTAAAATCGGCAACGAGTCTATCAGATATATACAATACATTATATTTAAATTCCTTTTCTTTATATTTGAGGAAAAAAAAATATTAGGAGAAAGGAACATCCATTGAAATATATTTATGATAATGAATTGTTGATTCTAGAATTGGTTGCAGCTAAGCTCGTGACTAGATTTTGATAGATTTTGACCACAACTGCAACTAGAGTTCATTTGGGAGAGTCAACCAGAATCAGTCATGAATTCATTACTTGAGAAAAGGTAGCAATTATTTAATAACGAAATTTATTCAATTCGTGAAGCATTTGTGTATTTCCGATTTTTATTATTCGCGAACAAAGCAATTCATTATTTATTATTAATTAATTAAACCCATAGGATGACATAAAACAAATTAATGGAGAAAAACATATATACTGACATCCATAATGGGAGGATAAAGGACCAACGATTCTAGGATCAATTTTCAATTTATAAATTTTTTTATTTCGAATCATAAAAATAAAAAATAAATAAACTTTTAAAATATTATAAAATCATATAGAACCTATATTTTATGTAAAAAACATTGTTTAATTGTATATAATAATTAATAAAAGAAAAACATCAAAAAAAATAAATATTGTATTTGGATAAAAAAACTAAATACTATTCAAAAGTTGTAAAATTTTCATCGTTCGTTGACGAAATAGATCCGTTTACATGAAGGATTATCATTACAAATACTATTGTGAAAATTGATAATGGTGATGGTGGTGATGGTGGTGGTGATGTGGTGGTGATGGTGGTGATGATGGTGGTGATGATGATGATGGTGGTGGTTGTGGTGGTTGTGGTGGTTGTGATATAGGAGGCTCGTTGTTTTTATTATCACTGTATTTGTTGTTGTTGTCATTATCGTTGTTGTAGTTGTTATTCATTAAAAAAAGAGGATCTGAGTGAAAAAATTCAATTACACTGTCGTAGTTATTCGCCGAATTAATATTAAGAAGATTTTCTGTATCAAAAGATTCATTG
>CAJVPN010001558.1:0-13500 GCA_910592215.1 Entrophospora candida
TGAGATTTTTGTTTCGTGATTCTTTTTCTGAAATTATCTTATTAGACACCTCTACTTTTTCCCTTTCTTGTTTTAGTTCTCATTCTAATTCACCAATTCTTGCATCTTTATTCTCAATTATCTTACTAGAAATTTCTAACTTTTGGTTTTTCTCTGCCATCTCCTTTGCTGATGCTTCTTTCCAAGTTCATCTTTCTTTTCCTCCAGTTTCTAAAGCCTCTAAATGAATTTCATTATCTATTTCAGCCTTCTCTGCTCTTGCTTTTCATTTTTCAACAAGGAGTTTATTCTTTTCTAACTCTTCTTTTAACTCAGCATTCCCTTTTTCTAACTCAGCAATCTTTTCTTCAAGCTTTTTATTTTTTTTTGTAAATAAAACCAAAAGAATTTGAACTATTTCAGGTTCAAATTTACTTGGTGTTTTGATCAAAGTACCTTTCATATCTACTTTATGTCCAACTTTTGCTCTTAAAAAAGGATTGATTTTTCATTTTGTGTCCTGTTTGTTGAAATTGCTTGGATTTCACCCCTAATATTTGAAAATAAAAAATCACTGCATCATCATTTGAAATTCTTTTAAAAGAAATATTGATTTATTTACTAAGTGTTTTTGATATTCATTGATGTAAAAATGCCAGAAAATAACGGAACTGTAGTCCACATCTTCAATTCTTCCTCTGTGCATATCATTTGAAGTTTTGACATCTTGTTTTTACTGAACAATAATCCAAATGAAAACATCTTATTAGTAAAAAAATAATTTAAATAATATATTCAATATACATACATAAACAGCATAGTGGACACTGTTGCAGATCACAAAAAAATGATCAACATAACATATGTTATGGTGAAAGTTCTTGCAAAAGTTTGATTATAAAAGTGTGAGATAATTTTGATCTTGCTGATGATCTGGACTTAGAGAGGCTACAGCTATATTCTAGTGAAGTTTCAGAAGCAACTGGATCTGTGTAACCGCCTACCTATTATACAAATCACTGTTGCACAAAATGAGTGTCCATTATGCTTACATAAACTGGATATTAATGTCCAAATTTTTAACAGAATCATTTTTGTCAGCATTTTCACAATTGTTATTGAAATATTTTTGGAGTGGAGACATTGTTATTCCATTGGATTTTATTAGAAAAATCTAGGGATAATTTTTAGATTTCTTTATCCTCTATTTTAAAGTCCTTGATACTCTCTTTAGTTAAATCCAATATTCCCCAGTATGCAGGACTAAAAATTAGCGAATGAGTATATTAATGAGTATGAAAGGATCATGCTTTAAGACAATAACACTAGACTTATGTCAGCACTTTATGTGCATTTGGTATTTGTTTTTGGTATTTACAAAATAATTCAATAATACACAGTGAGTCTCAGTATAGCGGATAATTTGGGCAATTAGAACAAAAATTTCAAAAATCCATTATACCGAGATTAATTCAAGATTTAATTAGTAAATCCGTTAAACTGAGAGAATTTACTTATAGATGGTTCTGAGCTTTGATCCGTTAAACCGAGAGTTTTATTAGACATCTGCTATACCAAGGTCCGCTATACCGAGACTCACTGTGTATTTGGATCAATGATCCCCTATTATTAATAAAACAATGAGTTTATTTAAACATGCATTCATTAAACATTTATATCAATCTTTACCTCAGAAGTTTTATCATCAGTGTTTTTGATGGTAATGGAACTTCATCTGATAATAAAGCTTCATCAACATTTACAATGATAGATTCTTCATTAGATCCATTAAGATTAAGTAAAAATTCAGCACTTTCTTGCATTTCATTATCATATATTACACTGCTTTCTTGTTTTCTTTTTCTTTCTGATGTATTTTCAACATTAGTACTAGTATCGCAAAAATCTTTTTCTGACTCTGCCACATTTCCCTCCAAATCATAAACATTCATTGTTGGACAAGGTGTATAATCATTCAACCCATTATTTTTGTCTGATTCTAATTTTTGAGTTATGAACTAAATATATGATGACCATATTAAAACAGATTGTATCTAAAGAGCCCAGATGCAGTATGCTAAGAACCATAATACTCACATCTCTATACTCAGAATTACTTATCTGTACTTTAATAGTTTTATCTTCCATGACACTTAATCCAACATTTGTATCATATAAAATCTATGATAATATATGTTTGTTAGTATTTGTTTGCATCATTATAAACAAACTTATGCTACTCACTTGTCCAAATTTTAGTTCTTCAGCAAAAAATTTTTTATTTCTTTCTGATTTCTGATTGATGGATTGAGATTTTTAAAAATTTTTTGAGCCTTATTCTTTGCAGATTTAAGGTTGTTCTTTTGTTGATTTTTTTTGTATAAAGCAGATCTCAACGAATCTATAAATTCTTCAAAACATTCATTAGTTAAATTGATCAAATCCGCAACATAACACATTATATTTATCAAACTCCAGCTAGTGTAATCTGTTTTTTCTAAATATTTAGAAATCAAATAGTCAAAATCCATCCTATTTAAAAAAAAAGTTAACACCAAATATGAAAGAGGGAAGAAAAAATCTGGCTAAGAATAATGTTTTCTGGTGAAGAAGCTTAGGAGTAGGCTATAAAGAAACAATCCCCATAAAGGATTATATCAATAAAAGAGTATCCATGTCTTCTCACCAAGCATCAGCTGTAGGAGTCACCAAGCATATTAAATATGTGGTTAAGCACATACAGACGTAGGAAACATTATACTGAATATATTAGAAACAAGCCCTTGGAGTAGGCTACAAAGAAGCAGTTCCTTGCAGGATCACGTCAATGAGAGTATCCACAAAACTTGTTCTAAACAGCGGACGCAAGGGTCACAAAACATTGTTTTGCTATGCTATACGGACACCAGATATTATGAATCCAGATATTAATATAAGATATGTAACATTTTTCATACTTTCCTTATTTAATTACATTCGATTTGAACAGTAACAAGCCCGGGATTTTTTTGTGGAATTCATAACGTAGCAGGCATTCAATTTTAAGAAATGATCGGCATTGGGTTCACAAAATGAACATAAAAAACTACTAATAGAAAGCCTAGATTCCGTTTAATAAATAAAACATTTTTATTTATTTAAGTTAAATCATTTTTCTATTGTAAAAAGCCAAAGACATTTATAAACATTAATCATATATATATTTTTTACACTGATTTATTAATTATTTTATATAGGGATAATTCTACACATCAATTAATATTAAGAAGATAGCAAGTAGGAGTTTTAATAATCACATTATTAAATTTTGATTCCTAAAATTTTGGTAATACCAATGTTGGTTTTGTTGCAGCATGCCCCACATATGGATTGATGTTTCCACTGAAATATCATTATTATATATATTGAAAGTAATCCTTGTTATGTACCTCTCTTATATATTCATTTTAAAGAAAAGACTAATCATTTAACAATAAATACCAAACAGTATATATATTTCCTTCTGATATTTTTTTATCCTTGATAGTTAGTTGTGTAACAGCTCACCATTGATTGATTGTTTAATAACAAATATATGGGTTCCAATTGTTATCATGAACTGTGAGTAATTATAATTTTTGATAATCTCAGGAACAATGCATTTTTTTTTCAGAAATAAAAACCAAAAAATATAACAAAGGAGAGATGCAAATTTTATAATTAAATTTTTTTTATAATAATGATATATAGTTGTAAATCAATTATAATAAATAAATAAATAAAAATATACAAATAAGCATATAAAAATTTTTTTTTGTCAAATGTTTTTTATCACTTATACTTTTTTTGTCGTTTTATATTTCTGTCAAAATTGAAAAAATTTAATATATTTAATGAATTAAAATTTGACAACAAAAAAAAATCAACAACACTTACATCCTCCATTTGTGGTCTTTTGGTTGGATCAATGGTGCTTGTTAATCCAAGTAATGTTTTAGAAACTGCTTCGGATGCACCAATCATTGGCTTTAGCACTGCTACAGGAACTGCCCTGATAACAGCTTTAACTGTTCCTTGAGTTCCTGTTTTCTCATATACTTCCATTGGTACTGCAAATATTGTGTGAGTTGCTGCTCCGATATTCTGTCTTAAACTTTTATAGGCAGCTTCAATTCCTAATAATTATAACAATAAATAATCGCATTATATTATATATTTAATGTTCAATTATAAAAGTAAACTAATGATATTCAAAATACCTTCATTTAAATCAGCTGGTGGATTGGCATATTTACTTATAAGTTCTTTATCATCATCCTCTTCTTCACTATTATCCTCCAGATCTTCATTAACATTTCTATTGCTTGTTCTTGGCTGTGTTTCAAAAGAAAGAATCTCATCTGCATGTTCCAGTAAAATCTGTGTGCCAACTGCAAGTTTTGTTCCAAATTTAATAGCCTCCATAGTTGTAGCTCTTGCAAATGATTGTGTACCTTTCTGAAGACCTTGATTAATGAAAAGTAATCAGTGAATTTGCAAATTAATAACAAAAAAATCAAAATCATCATCATTATTAATATCATTGTTAACATCACTCTAAAAAGTCACAAACCTCGGATTATTCTACCATCTTTCTTATATTGTTCAATTGGCAAAAGAATAAGATCAGCAACACCAGATCCTATGTTAACTAATGATCGTATTGGGGTAACACCAGATACAAAACTCGGAACCTGTGTATTTTTTATATGTGGTAACCATGCTGCTCCTAACTCTTCAAATAATCGTTGCCAACCTTTGACCTGGTAAAATTAGTAGGGTTTATAATATAAATTTTATAATTAAATTTTTTAAAATAACAATGACAATATTTATTTTCTAAAAAAAAAAAGACCCACTCCTGTTAATTTAACAGATCTTAATGTCATTTCCGCTGCTTCAAAATGGAAAAAGTTCATTAATTCTACTAGATTTCCTCCTTTCAAATTAGTATAATCAATATGTTTTGGTTTATAATCTATTTTCATAACAATAGGTTGAATTTCGAAATATTCTAAAAATTATAATTATATAAATATGTCATTAATTAACCTTAATATTTTATAAATTTTTCTAAATTAACTAATTATTGAAATAAAAATAAAAACATACGAAAATATGTATCATCTTCAACTTGATTTATATTTATTGTGTTGTCTTTGTATGAAAAAAATCCGATTGAAAAATTAAGAGCATCTTGATCTATATAAAATCTAAGTGGCAACAATTGTAACTATATAAAAAAGGATCAGAAAAAATTTTCAATATTTTTTTTAAAGAAATTTTCTATTCAAATCTTAATCTTGACAATGTCTCAAACACAAACCTTTATTCGAAATTCCTCTGCAGGTTCTGAAGGTATTGAACGAATACTATTTAATTCAAATCTTATCATGTTTGATTTGCTTTCTCTAGGTTTTGTATCTTTGTCTGGATGCATTTGTGTTAAGAATTTATGCCATGCTGAAGTTTTAATATTATCAATAATCTCAATATCTTGAACAAGTAACAACAATCGAAAAGCTATTACATCATTAGCAGGAAAAATATCAAATTCCAAATTTATTTTGTCAAGCTTTATATCGAGTTTACTTTTTCTTGAGCTATTAATTCTTTGTTTGTTTGTTTGGCTAGAAGACATTTTATTAGTTACACCACCAGCAGCAGCAGAAGAAGAAGAAGAAGAATTTGTAATTGATTCTGGTCGTTTATTTGAATAATAATTAATGTTGTTAATGTTGTTGGTTTCACTTATTGAAGGACCTATTCCCCCTTTTGATATGCTTTCTGTAGTTTCTATGGGATTTGTTGGTGCCTTCTCGGGATTAAAGTCTGGAATTTGATCTTTTGTGTGCTTCCAATCATATCCATCATATAATTTCCATATAACATTAAAATCGTTTAATTTTATTCTTGTTAAAGATTTTGGAAATCTATAAAATTAGGAGGAAAAAGGCATGAATATTAAACAAATAAATAACAATTTAAATAGATTAATAAAATCATTACTCTTGATTGATATTTTCAAGTTCATTTGCAGTTGGCACAGAGAAATGGTCATCTTCAAAATTTAAACACTCATTATCAGAATCTAAATGTTTATTATCAGAATCTGAACTATTATCATCATCAAATGTAATATCAGGCTTGATATTATTTTTTTTATCCGGCTTGGAAGAAACTAGAAATACATATAAATATATATAAATTTCAAGAAATAATTATTGATAGTAAAATAAAATAAATGTTAGTTATTACTACCTTCATTAGCATCACCCATTATGATTTTCTCATAGTCTTCTTTATCATCTTCTTCTGTACCATAAAATTTTTCATCAAACTCCAAATTAGAATTTGATATTTCAGGATTTGATGAATTTATCTCCAGGGGGGTAAAGACATCTTCTTCAATAATTTTTTTAAGTGCTAAATAATTAAAAGCAAATTAATATTATAGAAATAGAATATAAGACATTTATGTTTAAATAATTACCATCAAGATTTATACTTATATCTTTTCGATGAAATGTATCTTTTCGATTAAGTGGAACACTGATAATTTGTCATTTTTAAAAATAAAATAATCATAAATCACAAATATATAAAGCGAATAAATATATTGATGGATGTTTTCTTTTTACATACTTTGTTTCAGGTGTACCATTCTTTGACGTAATGTTAGTCATTAAAGCAATTAAAGTTTGAAATGCATCTGCACATGTCTCTATTATAAGATTTTCATTTGTAAGTTCAAGCTATAGTTTTATTGAAGTTAGATATTTATAAATATTTAATCAATCGATAATTAATGATAATTAAAATTAATTAATTACCTCAAAGTGCGGATATATTTCACCTTTATTTGTTCGAAGTAATATTTCAGCAAAATCTAAAGAAGCTGTTTTAACAAATCCTAATGACTTTATTTTTGTGCAAAAAAATTTAATTTATTAATTTATTGATTTGTGTAAGTGAAAGGACCATATATAACCTTAGAATTATTTGCTCACCTTCCAATATTTTTTAACGCTCACAGATTCAGCAGAAAATCTATTATAAGGTTTATTATTGTTGAGCGATTTAACATCATCAATAAGCATTAAATCCATTCTTTGAACAATAAATTTGCAAGAAAACATAGGCGAATCAGGATTAATATTACTACACAACTAATAATATTATAATTAATGTTTGTGTGATATTTTTAATTTGAGATTTAAAGAATGTTTTCTAATCCTCTGAATTTTTTTTACCTTAACACAATCAATTGCGAAGACTACCCTTGCTGGAAATTTTTCAGGCTGATAGATAATAGAACAATCTCTGACAATAACAGATAGTTTAGTGAATTGACTGGGAATTTCAATAGAAGTTAACTGAAAAATAAAATAAAATAAATTTTATCATTATTTAATTAATAAACACATAATATAATGTAATACAATGCAAATACCATTTCTGGTTCCTGTAAAAATTCTATTAGATCTCCAGTCCATTTAGGATCTTTGGTAAAACTCAAAGTTATACCATTAACAAATAATGACATATCTGTTTCTTTCACATTTGATTCATCATCTTCATCATCAAGTGATAAATGCATGATTATTGAAATCATTGGTCGAGTATTTTTATGCTAATAATTATAATCAATGATGGCAAAAAAAAGTTATATTATTTACAAATATGATAAATAATTAAAATAAATAATTTGAATTTACTTTAAAATCCTCGCTTAAAGTTCTACTAAATATCAGTTCGTCATTCTGATCCAAAAATGAGAATTGATCATTATCTAAAACAATATAAGTATCATTCTGTATCCAATGATAATATATATTTATATTAAGTCATATATAAATCAAATATAAATGTCAATGAATAAAATAAAAATGAAAGAAATTTACATACTTTGCCTTCGTGTTTAAGAGCTGCAAAAAATCTAAAATCATTCATAATAAATTTATATGAATTCATTTTATCATATTGAGCTTTTGTTTTATCTGACTGGCACAACAATGAAATTTCAACTAATAATATATATACACCCAGATAAATTAGCCTCCAGAGAACATATCAATTAATAAATTTAATTAAAATAATTATAATATCATTCTACAAACCATTTGTCATGGATACAACAAGAGATGCCAAGCTTGGTTTTAAGGATATATTGGTATCACTGCGAGCTCCAATAAATTCAGACTCAAGTTTTCTTCTCATATCAAAATCATCCAAATCGTACATACTTGATCCATAAGGCAATTCATTGTTTTCTAATCTACTGTTATTATTATTCCTAAATTGGGTGTTAAAAGTTGATTTAATATGATCACTATTATAAGATGCTACAACTTCATCATCATTCACAGAAATGTTTGGTTGCCATATTGACAAATCATTAAATAAGATTTGGAGTCTATCAAATTGTGTTTTGTTCATTTGAACACGAGTTTTAGGAAAAATACAAGTAATTACAAATATCTATAAATATAAAAAACATATATTAAACTTAATATAATATAAAAAAGGTGGTTCCCTAGATAGATAAATAAATTATTTTTTACTCACTGAACTTTCAATAATTCTTTGTTTGAACATCAAAATCTCTTCTTCTTCATTTTCAGTTGGCCAAGTTGCTCTATCCTCACCTTCAAAAGATGTAAATGTTTGTGAAAAGGGTGATCGAATTCCACTTGAGATAAATGTCAATCTACTAGTAATTTCACTAGTTGGACGATAAGATATTTCTACATTTAAAAGTGTTTTTGCTGATTGATTATGATTAAGTGGTTGTATAGATGGATTCACATTAAGAAAGCATCTAGCTTCTTTTTCTATCATTGTTCAAAAAAAGATTTATAAAAATTAAATTAATTTAAAACTAATTAAATTGGTTGATCAATTAATTAATTAATTAATTAAGAATACCATCATATTTTTTCAAAAAAACTTTTATTCCATGACATTCAATTTTAATTTTGTCTTGTTGTTGTTCATAATTCTTCAAATACAATTCATCGTGTTGTTGTGATATAAGACTTGAAGATTGTGAATCAATATTTTGAAGACTACTATCTGTATAAAGATCAACATTTATTATATCTGCAATAAGTAAATCTGAATGTAAACTAAAACAATTTGTAACATCTAATTCATTTGCTCCACTCATATCCGGACAATTTAGCATGATTCTTATTAAATTACACTTTAAACTTAAACGTGATGTTTGCAAACTTTTATTCTAAAAAGATGTATGTATATGTATATATATTAATGATGATAAATAGGTTTTCTATACAATTGGAAAAAAAAACTGACCTCTTTTAGCCTTTGAGTATCCAAGTCATCTATTATATGTTGACTTGTTGAATGTTCTGAATAAGTTGTCTTTGATGAAATTTCTTCTCGAGAATACATAACATTAGAGTTACCACTTAAAACCATTATATATCTTTCCAATCTATCAATTATTCTTAAATCCAAATGTAATTGAATTGGTTGTAAATTTACTTTGATATCATTAACAACAAGATTTTGAGATATTTGTGTAGACGCCAATGAACCTAAAAGCGAGAAAATCAAAATGCTTTAGTGTTATCAATTAAAAATATGTTATTAAGCATTTAATATATATGTATAGATATATATATAAAATATGTAATTAAAAATACAATAATTATACATATAAATACCTCCTGATGTATAATTATTTATACCAATTTTTATTTGAATCGCTTTGTTGTCAAAATTTTTTCCACTAGTTTCAAATGATGTAGCACTAGAACTTGAACCCTTGAAGCTATTGGCTCTATATTTAGCATTCTTTGTTGCTGGGTTTTCATTAACAACAAATTTTGGAAAATCTATTGTCTCAAGATCATAAGAGTTCAAAAGATTTTGATCGAAAGATAATATGGGATTATAAATATCAAAATTGGGTAGAATATACTTGGGACTTGATGTATTGGTTTCCGGTTTAGAATTCTCTCCTTGTTTAGGATGATTTTTATTCAGCCACTCCGATATTGATAGGTTGGATAAAGATATATTCACGTAAACATCTAAACCTTCTTCACCTTCTGCAATTTTTGGTAGATTAGAAGAATGACTACCACCTGTAATACTACCACTACGTTTTCTACTAAAAAAAACATCGGATTTATGGATTTGAATATTACAAGAAAAATCACCGATATCAACTTTTAAATGATCGCAATTAAGTATTTCCGGTACCCCTGTATCAAAAAATTTCCGATCAGGTATGCAATCAAGTAGAGGATCCTGATATAGGAAAAAAAGTTCAAATTTAGAAATATTCATTTTTATATCAAACATATTTGAAGTTGTGATGTTACTGTTATTATTATAGTTATTGTTACTATTATTATTATTACTATTATTAATATTATCAAGATCCTCTAAAATGTAATCAGAATGTTCATCGTAATTAGGTTGCATAGGTTTGTAATAATTTTTCTTATCATAGTTTTGGTGATGCTGGTGATTATGATGCGGGTTATTATGTGTACTAGTTCTATTAATATCTGATAATTTATTTTCAACCATTTGATTTTTTTTAAGTACATTCTCGCTAAAATCATCATCGCTTTCCATACTACCAGAAGATCTTGTATCCGAAGCATATTTACTTTTACCTAAAATGTTCAATAAATCTAATATTAAAGCTAAGTGACCTGGTGTCATCATAGTTGCCACTGATTGAATAAATCCTTCAATGTCCAAAGATTGTGTAACACTTGCTTGTTTTTTAGCTTCTTGCGAATAATAAAATGATGATGTGTCATTGTTCAAATCCATTTGAACTGAAAAAGGAGCATTTGGTCGCAATCTAATTCGAATCCAATTTTCTTTCTCTGAACAAGAAAGAATCATGGCTTCGTATGGCTTTTCTTCATTATCATGACAATCATCTTCTTCTAAAAAATCACGTGATTTTGTATAATTTGATGTACTATCATATTCATCATCATCATTGTCATTATTATTAGGTAATCTATCTGGATTCAAAGTTGATAGTTGATTCAGTTTATTCGAAACGTTAAATGGCGCTTCTCTCAACCAAATATTAAACCCATCAATTGTCACTGATTTTATTGTTTCTTTTTGATCAGGAGGCAAAGTAACGCTGGCAGAACTATTATTGTTGTCAGTGTTGTTTGATGTATTTTTGGAATGGCTTGAACCGGGTGTATCGTCACAAAATGATATGTTAGGTATTTCCAGATCAAAATAATAATCCTTTGTTATCTCAGGATCGGATGACAAGTTAAAATTGGGAGAAATGTTGGATTGATGATGAATTCGAATGCAAGAATTTTTAAGTACTATTTTAACATTTGATAATAATTTATCAATCAATCTTGCCAAAATTTGAACACCTTCAATACTACTTTCAGAATGTAGAGGTGGTTGTTGAGGTAAAGTGTCAGATTGGTCCATGTTATTATTAGTATTATGATCTTGATTATCAGAAGGATGTCCTGAACTGCTATGAAAAGAATTATAAATGGAATTTCGAAGCTCTTCATCCTCGTCAGGATATATTTCACGAAAAAAATCCCCAGCGATAACGATTGATGATGATATATGAGAATCTTCTGGTGTAGTTTTAGCTACAATATTTTATATTTTATGTATAGATACATATATATGTAAATATGTAAATATGTAATAATTGAAAATCCAAGAAAGTGATATTTTATATTCAATAAATAAAAATAAAAATAAAAAATTTTCATTTCTTTATTATATTTTTTTCTTTTTATTATTTTAAATTTTTTTCTTATATTGTTTATAATAAAAACATAAATTGATCCATTTATAATTATAATATGGGCCAATTTATTAAAACAATAATTTTTACCATTTCTTGGTTTAACATATTCTGGAACAACTGTTAGTTGTAAATTATGCATCTCCAATACAACATCACCATTCCATAGATTCTTCCATGGAATATCAGCTACAATGCCACCTATTCGACCTTCAGTCACTACAACTGGTAAATCTGTAAGAAGATCATTTATTACCTATAATTATAAAATATATACATACGCATATTAATGTAAATATTTAAGAGTTCCATAAATATATTAGAAAAAAAAAATAAAAGACAAATACCTCTACATTAAGTTGCAACTCCTTTAAGTGAACAACACCATTACCCAACAACTGAACCTCAAGGTTATCGAGATCTAGTTCTTCTGCTAAAAAATGACCTAAAGCTCGTTTTATTAAAAATTTTAGTAGTCTTTTTTGTATTGTTACCGGTATTGCAATGCTCAAGCCCCAATTACTGAAAGACCATCCTTTATACATTTTTTTTATTTTATTTTATTTTATTTTATTTTAGCAAGTTATTATTTTTATATTTATTTATTTATTTTTTAATGATTGTTGCACCCAAAATTGACTACTACGCACAATTACATACCTCCATCACCTGATTTTGGATGACTTTAATTGGTTTTTTTTTTTGTTTTAAAACAATGACTTTATTATTACTTATTTTTAGTAATTTATCTATAAAAGGGAATCTGCAATTTCACGAAAATGGTTGCGTTGTATAATTGATCAGTCAATATGGCATGTTGATGTTTGAGATGTCGAAGAAATTAATCTCGAATGGATTTGTTTTTCTTTCTTTCCAAGGTCATAAAACTTTCTACTTCCAGAACTCTCCGTTTTTTTCTTGCTGTGTTGAGATCAACATGAATCCAACAATTATTTACAAGAAGAATAAGAAAAAACTAATATATATACATTTGTCGTCGTAATGCATGTAAAGTTTGCACCCGTAATGTAAAATTACGCTATTACGGTGTTGCAACAAATACAATTTTCGTAATATTTGCTATAAATATTTACGTAATGTTACATTCAAATAAAAAGTAGATCACGATCTTACTTTTCAATATCTTTTCTTCCGCGAGTATGTTTTATGCATTTTAAAACCATTTCTTTTTCGTATTTTTCATATAATAATAATTAAAGATGAATTTTGCTACTGATAACAAAAACAAACATGGTCCAAAATATAATGAATATTTTACACGTGGTAGCCATCTTGGCAATGGAAATTACCAACCTACGTGTAAGTTATGTTTGTCATTTTTTAAAGATGCCCGACCGTATCAAATGTTTTATAATAATAAGATTTTTGAGACAATATAAATAGAAATTGGTCCGACTGCATTGTGATTATGTTGCAACACTATGTATAGTTTTTATGTAGTATATAAAGTTGCAACTTTTGATATTTGATTACGGAGGGCAAACTTAAATGCATGTCATCTCTATATTGAGATAAAACTAGTGATATCAGCCGTTAAAAAAACCTTAGCCAGCTAGCCGTCAAGCCACTATAAATTTTTTATCTTAGATAAATAATATATCAGATATATTCGCATTAATTATTAAAAATCAATTTATCAATTATTTTTATTGTTTATTTATAAAAATTCATTCAAAAAGTTTTGAATT
>CAJVPN010001559.1:0-13493 GCA_910592215.1 Entrophospora candida
ATTCGTTGATCCCCTATTCATTCTGATCCACGCAAAACAAAAATAATTGTTATCACCAATTAAAATACGCTCTCCCAGATTAATCGGTGACATTAGGAACTTTTTATAAGCTTAAATTATTTTATACTTTTAAAGTGATATTGATAGATAATCACAGCTTCAAAGTGAAAATGTGGTGCATTTTGAATAGCTGTAACTTTATATAGAGTGCTCCTTCCATTATGAAAAAATATTCATTAGAAAATCACCTTATGACTGTTAATATGGAAAATCTAGGAAAATACACTCCTTAGTAGTACCATTTCTGTATGTTAGGCACGGGAAAATTTATATATTCCGTCCGCATTTATTCAGTACTATACAGTACATAATTTTTTTATAGGATGGGACGCATAAGGAAATTCGCGTTCCAACGAATTTTATTTGCGAAGCAAAAATTTTAAATTTTCATTCTAACGCGAATTTAATTATAATTCGTCGAAACAATTATCGTTGAATTAATATTAATGTATTAGACGATATATATCGATTCATGAGTTAAGTTATTTATATACTCGATAGTATATATTGATTCAAATCGATTCGAATTTCGTTGGTTAATTCGGATCCTTACCTTTTCTATTAGATTTTAAGCTTGTGAGATTCTTCTTTCGATCGATTGAATGACGCCATCAATAATTTTTTCTATGCCATCTTTTCATTATTAATGAATATGTAAGTTACATATTGTTTAGTATGCTTAAAACACTTCTCATGAGCTCTTCTAGCATATTTTAGTCATCCCAAAAAATTTTTGGGCAAAGATAGGAGGAATTACTTTCTAACTTTTCTTCATCGCAGTTTCTTTTGTATTTGGCATTAAATTTTCAAATATCCGGGTGCAACCTCTAATCAAGTGTAACATTAAATATTTTCCTGGTTTATTTTAAATAAAATGTATTTTTATGTTTATTTATTTATTTACGCCAGAAGCGGAAAATAGCGCAATGACAATCAGTAAATCAACTTTTCTATTTTTTAGTCGTCATAGTAAAAAGCCTTGCAATCCAGTTTTGTTAATAAGAGTCCCCACAACAACAAGTAAATACAATAGCGCATTACATTCGTTTGTTAACATACGGCGTGTAACGAAAATAATGGTGGCTCATGATACAAAATAATTTTGCATAACAAACAATAAAATGCATTGTTTATCATGATTGGCACATCTTTCCAGCTTGTTTATGTCCCATTGAAGGCATTTATAACAGAAAAGACTTCGCTAAATTCTGCTTTCTATCCCTAGCATCTTTTAAATATGTGTTATACGAATATTGAAAGCCTAACTTCAAGATGTTTCATATTATTTACATTATTGGTCTGACAATGCTCATTCAGCGAGGGAAAATACATTATAATCTCGAAAGACCTAAAGAAGTGAGTACTCTTGAGCATAACAGGACAATGGCTGTCTGATCAATGGCTTTATATTTTTTTTTCTCAAAAAATAACCGGGTTTCTTTTATTTATAATCGATAACGTTCTAGAAAATATGGAAGCATGTAATATTATATGCTTAATCTTCGAAACTTTAGTTACAATATGATATAATTTTTTGTATAATTATCTTATCATGTACATTGTTACGTTAGAATGGTTATTAAAAAATCCTGTGTCAAAAATTTTAAATCAAAAATTTTATGAGGTTTAAAAAAAAGAATGCAATATCAATTTTTTTTTATTTACAAAATAAGCAACCTTTTTGTCACCGCCATTATTTTCGTTACATACTGTATCAAGTAGTACCACCAAAGCCCAAAATTGGCATGAAGTTAATCTCTGAAAACTTTAAAATATTCGATGAATTCGCCTATATAACAATATCAAAACAAACAAATTATAAAGATACACCAATTCAAATAATAAATAATTGGTTAATTTAACTTTGTAAGTTTTTTATTCACACTTGCGTCAAAAATGGTTTCATACATTCTCGCTGGAGCAGTTTGTTTTAAAGTTTTGCCTTTAAAATATAATTACAATTGTTATTTTTAAAAAATATAACTTGAAACCTTAAGATTTACTTGTAAATTCATTAGGAACAATAATGCATTATGAATGAATAGGTAAGAATAAGAATGAAAGAATGACAAGTCGTAGGAAAAACTTTTTTTTTTGTAGATTTATTTTAAGAAATCAAAACAATTATTAAGAAACAAATACTGTGATAGTAAATAAAGTTTCTTTCAGGATATTTGCCAAGATCAGTCACTTTTATATTATTATTGTTGTTGTTGTTGTTATTATTTATGTATGACAGTATTTTTTACATTATATTTACCAGAATTTATTTTAATAATGGATTTGCCTATAGTGGATTTTTTTTTATCTCCCTTTATAATAAAATTTGTCCGTTATAATAGTGGCTTCTTAAAATCTCTTCATTGTGATTTTTATATTAATATGTATAAATCATGTTCGTTATCGTGGAAATCATGTGGTTGCGTGGACGATCTTTTGCACTAATGGTTAATGAATGTGATTTCTAAAAAATTCCAATTCAGTGATGTTTACAGAATATGTGTGTGGCTTTGTTTAAAGCACACTAAAAAAAGTAATTTTTAATTCTACCAATTATTTATTTGAAAAATAAATTAATCTGCGCATTATCCTTTTTTAATAAATTAATTTATACACTATCCCTTTTGTTTAGTGGTTGTCAAAAGAACTTTTCATTTTCAAAAAGATTTTGTAGAAATTGATTTACGAACTTTGACGGATTAAATCCGCAAGATCCCATCATTACTATTTACATTGATGATGAAGTATAGATAGTTGGAAAAAATGATTCAGCAAAACAATTAATAGGTTAAAATTCATAAACGTGTTCGTAACCCGTTATTAATGTTATTTTAGTATATGTTGCGCATGAATTTATATTATTAATAAAAAAAAATTCAACTTGTTATAAAGGACCTTTTCAATTTATTTATAAAAGTCCATTCACTATAAACAGATTTTTCTTTATAGTGGACAAAGATGTCTGGAATCGAGTGTTTGAGTGTCAATTATAACGAACTTTGACTGAATAAATATAAATTTATAGATATTTTGATTTTGCAGTAAATAATGTTAAAGTCAGCCAAGAGTTGGCTGCACAGATAATAACGACTATATACTACATCTAATTCAACACCAACAGCAACAAACACTGTCACCTGATGTTAACACTTTTCAAACAAATGTTTCTCAACAATTTACTCTTAAAAATTCAATGAATCACACATTCAACTTCTTTGTATTGTATATCCAAATAAACCAATTGCTGATTGTGATTATGGTTGCATTTTCTTTAAAAAATCCCAATTCCCTTGATTATGGTCTTCAACCTATTTCTAATGCAACAATCAACAACAATCTTCAACCTCCATTAATGTAACAAGCTATTGGGTACCAGTAATAGACACTGAAATTGTTAATCTTTCACAGTTGTCAAACCAGATATATTAATCATATGAGCAAACTAAAAAAAGTGTCAATTTTATTAATTATCTAGTATACTAAATTTTCCTCCTTTTAAAACATTAATAAAGATGGTTTACAAATGCAACTCTGTTATTTATTGTTGTTCTAAACCTAACTCAAGCACAAATTGATTTCTTACCACTAGATAAGACCACAGTAACCATTTATTAGCTAGCTAACTAAATATTAAGTATTCTTTTTAAAAAAGGATAAATATACCATAATAATATTCATCTACACATACATACATAGTAATAGACAAACATTATTTTATAAAAAAAAAATTCTTGTGTAAATTAAGATAATCAGTTTATCAAATTAATTAATTAAGAAAAAATAAAATCAATCAAAAATCATTTTATTATTATAGATAATGACAAAAATTACAATGTTTTTTGTTAATTGATTATCTATCTATAAAAAAAACTTATAAATATGTGACAATCACATAAGCACTCAACATCACATGTGATACGCACAATTGATCTACAATTAAGTTTCTTTATTTGTATAGTAATGTAATATACAAGCGCCACAGAGAAAAAATTTTTTTTATGTGTTGTAGATCATTTTTATATTATATCTGCAGATCATAATTACATTTCCAATTATTTTTTTCAATATGGTCCAAAAAGTTATTATTATCCTAATAAAAAAAAAAAGCTGCTCATTTCCAACAGTTAATTATTAAATTTATAATATAAAGATGCGTAACTCCACTCGAGGCTCCGGCTCATTTGTTGCTGTTCAACTTCGTTCACCTATTAATCCTCCAACTTTAATCGAACATGAAAATCTTCGATTCTTGATCGCAGATGCTCCTTCAAACAATAATCTATCACTATACATACAGGTAATTACGTACCTTTATTTAATTAAATTTTTTTCATTGGAATAAATTTTTATTGAAATTAAAAAAATGTTTATTTGTTATCGTTATTATTTATTACATTATTATTTTAACACAATTATTATTTTATTGTCATTAATAATATTATTATTATAGGAATTTAAAAAGTACAATGTAACGGATGTGGTTCGAGTATGTGATCCTACCTATCATATTGAGCCTCTTCTATCCTGTGGAATAAAAGTTCATGTAAGTTTATTGTATTTTTTTCTGAGAAAAAAAAAGGTATATCTATTTTTTTTTTTGAAATGATTTACCAATGTCAAAATTTTTTTTCAGGATTGGGTATTTGGTGATGGCGAAGCACCACCAGCTCAAATAGTCAATGACTGGCTTGAGCTTGTCGAAACCCGTTTTAAAGAAACTACTGACATTGATAAAAAACCAACTATAGCATGTCATTGTGTCGCAGGACTTGGAAGGTAAGAAAATAGTGTGTAAATCAAAATAATCATGACTCTTCTTCAAAGGCGTGAGTTTGATCAGTATCATTGTATCCTTTCTTGATTTTACTTGTTAAAAAATAGTAGTAACTAACTCGGTGTCGTTTGTAGGAATTGTAGAAAATATTCCGTTCATAATATTTGAACTTTAATACTTTAAAATATTTTCCTACAAATTAATTGTCTTAATTTAACAAGTTATTTTATGTTACTGATGAGCCTTATATTGAGAAAGAATCATTATTGTTATAATCATTATATTATATTTGGTGAAAAATTTTTTTTTCAATATTTATTGACTTTTTTTTTGAATTTCTAATATTATATTAAATATTACCAGAGCTCCAGTACTAGTCGCCATTGCATTGATCGAGGCAGGGATGTCACCACTTGACAGTGTTGCGTTTATTCGTGAAAGACGACGAGGAGTCATTAACAACAGACAACTTAAATATATTGAAAGTTATAAGAGGCGACCTAAATCAGCTAAATGCATTATCTGTTGACTCCATGATCCTTTATTTTTATTTTTTACACTTTTTTATTTTAAATATAATCTTTTGATAAATGAACGATGTTCTAGAAAAGTCAACAATTATGCTTGTTATAATATTAATAGATTTAATTATTCATTTTCACATAATGAGATTAGAAGAAAAAATCATTTAAATAGAAGAAATTTGCTTAAAAATAAATTATTTTACATCTTAAAACACCAAAAATTATCGTCTTCTTCTTTTAAGATACGAATTAACTCTTCCTTCACGTCTTCACCTTCTTCCTTATTATCATTACCTTCCTCTTCATCGTTATCATCTTCGTCTTTATTTACATCTCCTTCAATTATATACAAACATTTTTTAAATACATTTGATTTATTTATTTCCCATATTCTAAAAATACCTTTTGGACTTACATTGAGATCTTTTTCATTGATGGGTTTCGTGGTTCATTTTGATAATGGTTAAATAAAAAATCTTCTATTATTATTTTTTCTATTATTATATTATTATTACATTATATGGCTTATTAGTTAGTAGTACATTATATAATTTATTAATATGTTATTAGCATATTAGCATATTATTGTTATTATTATAATTAGAAAACTTTTAATTTCTGTAAATTTTAATTTCACACAATTTTGAAACTTTTTTAATTATAGCAATAGATTTTTTTTTAATTTTTAATAATAATAATATAAATTAATTAATTTTTGTTTGTTTTATTTATTTATTATTTAATAATAATTCTCTATTATTATATCTGATGTAAATTCATTCATTCACCCACTCACTCATTCACTCACCCACTCACTCATTTTTTCACGTTATCTTTTTCCCTTTTTTAGAATTTAATGTTTCTTTTTTTTCTACGATTTCAAAAATAATAATTCATGTTTCTTTAAACAAAATTAATTCTAACTCTATTATAATACAAATCATACTTACATATTTCTTAATCAATCATGTATAAACGAAAAGAACTTCACGTTTTAAAATAAAATAAAATTATTAATCTAATTCTTTTTGACATCTATTTATATATTTTCAAGTGGTTTTTTTTGGATGCGTACATACGTTGTAATACAATTATATAAACCTTATTTTTGAACATTTTGTATATTACAATATATCACAGGCAGATAAATATCACATAGAAAAACAAAAATAGAAAAGTAATAAAGGTTTTCTTAATAAGTACACCCACCACATACATATGATAATAATTTATAAATAACAAAGATTTCTTAATAAGTACATTGCATATGGGGCACAGGAAATAAAAACAGCCCTAACAGCAAAAATAAAAATTGAGATAAAAAGAGATTTTGACTAGGGTTGGGATTATAAGGGATAACATGTATATATAATGCTTTGGCTGACATTGATTCTATTTTTTTTGCTCTGCTCCAGGCATTGCATCCACAAAATCATAAAGTGTATTATAAGAAAGATGATGAAACCCCAGTTACTTTTAATAGAATAATAATGGAACTTTTTTTTTGAATTTTCAGGTGTCTATAACAGTCATGATTATCACATGACTTTAAAAGCTTATAACTCCTTATTGAAAAAGAAAAAGTAAACTGATATAATTAAAGCTAAAGGCCTAAGCTTCATTTCCATCAGATTACTTTTTTCATTCAATTCGAATCAAACTGGATTCCTAAAATTTTCTTAATGTCATATTAAATACAGCGAATCTCAATGTAGTGTACCTCAATTTAATGGATAATAATAATGATGATAAAATTCTTCAAATATAACAGATTTTTTGATATAGTCACAACAGATGGACAGGACACATAATAATAATAATAATAATAAGAAAAATTTTATATTGATATGTATTTATATGTGAAGCAAAAATCCATTATGATAGGAATTTAATTATTATTATAGTCCGCTGTGACAAGGTTTAACGAATTTTTGGAAAAAATTTTCTATCTGCCAAGCCAAGATCCCAAACTATTTTTGGAAAAAAGTTAGTTTATATATAATAAGTATCTAAATCAATCTACTTTATTTTAAAAAACTCCCAATTTCAGCCATTAAAATTAGTTTTGTCAAAGTTTTAGGCCAATTAATTTTGGCAATTTCAGCGTAGTTTCGGCCACCATCACTAGTTTGAATTGAATCAAATTATATACTTAAATCAGTTCAAATCAAATTGAATCTGGTCGGTTCGAATTTCATTGATTCATTCAGAGCTTTACAATGGTTGAAATTTGTAAAACCTCAGATTCCTAAAAAGAGGTTTTTTTTCCAAAAGAGAATTCAAAAAACAAATCGGTGAATGATTATCGCTTCTAAAAACTCTAAACAAAAAAAAGGATAACGCAAGCGTGGTTACCGATTCCAACCAGTATAAAAATTCAGTGTGGGGCGGGCGTATAAGTTTCGGTGTGTAACTAAAACAGATTTAGAAATCATATGCAAAAATGACGAGAGACTTCAATAAACTAATAAATAATTAAATATTATTAGCGAATTCCTTACTATAATAATAATTAATCGACATTCGTTTGAAAATAAATAAAAATAAGGGAATGATTCAACAAAAAATTTTTTTTTAAAAATAATTTATTAATCATGGCCAGAGAACAAATTAACGATAATACAACGAAACAGTTTCGTCGTATCATTAATACAACTCACATGATACCTTATGACCCCATATTACTGTCCGATGTATCTGATGATAAATATCAATGGGATTTAAAGCCACGAGAGGATCATTCTGCTCTTTATTCTGGTATCAGTTCTTTAGATTCGAAATGGGAGAATTATCACGTTGGTTTTGTTGGTCGTGTTTATGAAAATCCCGAAAAAAATATTGAACCAAGTAGTCAAACAGATAAATTAAAAGCAAGTTTGGTGGACACTTTGGCTGAAAAAAAAATTGTACCTGTTTTTCTTGATGATACAGAACATCATGGACATTATGAAGGTTATTGTAAAACTGGTATGTTTTTCAATTTTTAATCAATCAATCATTATTATTATAAAAAAATTATTATTGATCATGTGAACTACACAACATTTACATGTCACAGTATTATGGCCATTGTTTCATTATATTTTATGGGACTCTGCCACTGATGGTAGAATAGAAGCATTCAATTGGACGAATTATGTAAAGGTCAATCAACGATTTACTGAAAAAATTATGGAAATATATAGACCTGGTGACTTAGGTATATAATAATGCATGTAAATTTTCAAAAAATTTAATGACACACACAACATTGATAAATATATATTATACATTATATATTTATAGTATGGGTTCATGATTATCACCTTTTGCTGGTTCCTCAAATGTTACGTGAAAAGCTTCCTGAAATAATAATCGGACTTTTTATTCATGCACCATTTCCTAGTTCTGAAGTTTTTCGATGTTTACCAAGTTTGTATAGTATATATATATTATTATATGATGCAGATGATATTTGGCCATAAGAATTAATTGTATACATTGATTGATTTAAAATTTAGAAAGGAATGAAATATTGAATGGAATGTTAGGCGCCAATCAAATAGGATTCCAGGTTATCAATTATTTTATCATCTATCTAAATTTAATAATAATTGATTATATATATTAATATTCTTTATATTATTATTATATAGACATATTCATATTCAAAACATTTTATAAGTAGTTGTACTCGTGTTTTAGGATATGAATCTACACAAAGTGGCGAAACCAGTGAAGATAAGTATATAGCAGGCACTATTGATGCAAGAGATTCAATAGTAACTATAGGGACATTCCCAATTGGGATTGATATTGAAAAAGTTGAAAAAGAGAGGTAGTTAACATTTATTATAAGAATATTAATAACAAAAAGTAAAACTGTAATTATGTAATCATTAATATTTTTTTTTGCTTAAATTCTAAATAGAAAGCTCACTGATGTTGTGAAAAAAATGTCATTGATCCAAGAAATATATGCTGATAAGAAGATCATTGTTGGTAGAGATAAATTAGATCTAGCCAAAGGTGTTATTCAAAAACTTGATGCTTTTGAAAATTTTTTATCACTGTATCCAGAATGGCATAATAAAGTCTGTAATACAATTTTTTTATATATTGTAAATCATTAACTTTGTTTTAATACAACCTTTTGTTTTTAATTCTCATACATAAAGGTAGTTTTAATTCAAGTCACTACACCAGCACTTAGTGATTCACCAAAATTAGAGCGCAAAGTTTCAGAACTTATTGCTAATATAAATGGCAAATATGGCTCATTAGAATTCACACCTGTACATCACTATCACAACAATATTGCTCAGGATGAATATTATGCACTTTTAAGTGTAGCAGATATAGGCCTTATAACATCAGTTCGTGATGGAATGAATACTACTTCATTGGAGTATATAGTGTGTCAACAAGAAAATCATGGATCTTTGATATTAAGTGAATTCACTGGAATGGCAGGATCGCTTGATGCTTCAATTATGGTTAATCCTTGGGATTACAATGGTGTAGCAAAGGCAATCAATGATGCATTATACTTATCACCCAAAGAAAAAAAAGAAAAACATATGGTAATTTAATTTATAATATTTTTTTTTTCAAGAATATTATTATTTTTGTTGTTATACTAAATTATTATTATTTTCCTATATAGCAACTATATAAACATGTTACTACTCATACTGCTCAATTTTGGGCAGATTCATTTGTTGAAGAGCTTAAAGAATCAATAAAAAATCAAGAACAATCAAGCATTGTTCCATTTCTCAATACACAGAATTTACTAAATAAATACAAACTCTCTAAAAAAAGATTATTATTATTTGACTATGATGTAAACTTTTTTCAAAATAATTTTTTTTTTAAAAACAATTTATAATAATAATAATAAAGCTATTTATTTATTATTTTTAGGGTACTTTAACTCCTATTGTTACAAGTCCAAGTGCTGCAGCCCCAGGGGCTGATACCTTAAAAGGATTAAGTGAACTTGCAGATGATCCTAAAAATAAAATTTGGATAATTTCAGGACGTGATACTCATGCATTAGATAAATGGCTTGGTGGCATTAAAAAAATTGGATTTAGGTAAGAATGATTTGGTTTGCCTAGTAATTCCTGCAAAAAATATTTACTATTATTAATCCATACTGAAATTTTTTTTTTGCTTTGATAAAGTGCTGAGCATGGTGGTTTTATAAAAAGTCCTGAAAGTGATGAATGGATTAATCTTATGAAAGATATTGATATGAGTTGGAAAACTGATGTACTTGAGATATTCACATATTATAAAGAACGCACTCAAGGATCATTTGTAGAACATAAAAGTTCTTCAATTACTTGGCATTATCGTCAAGCAGATCCTGAATATGGGTAATTAATTAATCAATCCATTTATATAATATAATATAATGTCGTAATTAATAATTAAAAATGTATGTAGAGCATTCCAAGCTAAAGAATGTCAAAATCACCTTGAAAGTGCAATCATTCCCAAATTACCAGTTGAGATACTATTGGGTAAAAAAAATCTAGAGGTTAGACCTACAATGACAAACAAGGTATATATATATTTTTTATATAACTGTTTCTTTTTTTAACCAAATATTAAATTATAAATAAAATTTTTCAGGGTGAAATTGTAAATCGTCTTTTAGAAAATCATTCAGATGTTGATTTTGTATTTTGTGCAGGTGATGACAGAACAGATGAAGATATGTTTAAAGCAATAAAAAAGTCTAATTTACCAGATGATAGTTATTTTTGCACAATGGTTGGTTCTGCAAATAAAAAAACTTCAGCTGGATGGCATGTCAATTCACCTCAAGATATTATTCAAACTATTAAAAAAATGGTTCAAGTGGGTAAATAATTTTGATCCAAGAGCATTATTCATTATTGATTTCTAAAGAATAGAATATGAGAGAATAAAATATTTAACATTTAGTAAAAAAGACTATATAGTTTGTTTAATATTTAATAAAGGATGATTTTATTCACAACCAGTAGTTGTTTCTCTGGTTATCTCAACCACTCATGGTTATTGTAACTGATTCAATACTATTTCTGTATTAGTATTGGATTCCCATACTTTTTGTACACATGGTGAATTCTATATGTTTCATACTGTTTTATGTCATATATATATATATTCAGGCGGTTTTTTTTCATAGGGCATCTGATAAAGCATCATCTTCAAATGAAAAATAATATAATTGGAGACTACCATATATAGTACCAGAAGTTTTAAGAGAAACTAGAGATGTTAAATTGCTTGCCAGATCCAGTTTTAGAGTTCAAGCAGATTGAACCTTTCTAAAAAGGCAGGCTTTTGACCAATCGAATTCAAAAAATATGTTACGTTAGTTATATAAATATTCTTAAGCATGCTATTTTAGAACTAAATTTACTCAAACAGGGTTTAGCCACAAATCTGTTAACAATCATAAATATTACATTTTGGCAATTCATGTTTTTATCATTATAACACAACACTTTTTTTTTTCACTTTTTACTGATCTTTTACAATTTTTGATGAAATATTCTTTAAAAGTAGAAATTCCATATTTTCATTACCATCCATCAAAATCAGAATCAGTAATTTAAATTAGATATTTTTGATCTTACTTGAATTGAAAAAATTCAAGACAAAAAGTTACAAGTTTATTATTATCATACACAAGATATTAATGTTATTTAAAATATATAGTTCAGTAACATACATCTAAAGATTACTTATGACTTTGCTAAAGATCAAGCTTTCTTTATTGCCTCTAACTAATTTGGAATAACAGCCAATCTTTTCAAATATTATTACCTTCCAATAATAAATTAAAATTGAAGTTATCTCTTCGTTTATTATTAGAAAATTCATAAGTGATCACAATTGATAATAACTTTAAAGAAATTATTGTGCAAATTTAATAAGTTAACCTTAAATTCTCAATGATTTAAAAACTTAGAAACTTGGAAACTTTGAAGGCCCCACTTTTGATAACAATTTTTTTAACTATATTAATATTAGTTAAAAAGATGGGAATTGATCTTTTTTGTTGATTTAGGGTTCTTTATGAGATTTATCAGGAAAAACAAATTACCAATAAACATGAACCTCAAAAGATATTAGCTACAATTGAAACGTTTTTTAATATTAAAAAGTATTAATAAAAGGCAGTATTACAAAATATTGAAATTGTAAGAAACAAATATTAAATGCACAGGCTTGGTAACTAGATCTTTTCAAAGAAATATTTCATAATGGGAAACATAAATAATAAGTTTTGTTGTGGTATCAAATCAACTTGAAAATTTTTATTACAAAAAAATTGTTTTAGATGTCGCACCCCGAAGGGATTGACTATGCCTTAATAAACACTAAATGTGTTGATAGAAGGGTTGAACCCCAATTCCGTCCTTATCGAGGGGATTGCCAACTATCTCTCCTTTCTTATCAACACATTAATATTTGTATGATTTTGGATTTTATATTCATTCTGAACCCTATTGTTACATATTATGGGATCTGAATAGACTAACTATGTATAATTTTAAATAGACCTTTATTTAAATTTTTTGTGTAAATTTTTTTTGGTTTTAATTAATTATTATATATAACTAATAGGTTTGCTTATAAGAAATTAGAAGAATGATTGCATTTATATATAATTGAATACATAAATAAATGTAATTGTAAAAAGAATAATACACAAAGAGGTATATAGAATTTTTTCTGTGGTGCTTGGAAGAATTGCTGTGCCATTATGCCATTCAGCAAAGTTTGGTCATATTGTTACCAGAATTAGGATTTAACGCTAAATTGTTAGTCGAAATACCCTAACTCTGAACCAAATCTTTTTATTTCTATTTTTACTTTATCTTTATTTTTTATATCTACATTTATTTATTCCTTATATTTTATTTCTTATTTTTTTTTTATTCATATTTATTTACATTTTTATTGTTTTATTTGTATTACATTTTTATTTTATTCGTATATATAACATCGAAATTAGTTAGAAATTAGCGTCGCAGTTAGAATGTTACGTCCAGTGTTGTGACCCGAAACTCCGAGTTTAGGGAAAACCCGAAACAGAAACTAACAGAAACCAGTTTAGGTTAGTAGTTTATGTTTATGTTTATGTTTAG
>CAJVPN010001560.1:0-13492 GCA_910592215.1 Entrophospora candida
TTTACATATTATAACAAAATGGAACTAACTCGATCTAAATTACAGACTTGTATTTAAACCGCGACCTACCACCGCATCATATTTAAATTTGGCAGTATGTACGAAATAAATTTTTAAACCCAAAATCACGTGAAGTCCTATTTTCGAATGTTATTTTGAAATTTGGCCACGTGGCGCAGAAATAGGAGGTCTTTAGACCGAGCCAACCATAAAACAATGAATAATAACTCTATATATATCACTTAATAAAGATAATTCAGTAACTACTTGGCGAATAGTTTTACATGATACTTTCCCAATATGTTTTTAGAGTCACATTGCTTCAACTTGCTCTTTAAATATTCAAATTTTTCTCGGTGAGTAGATATAAATACTAGAAGATGGCCAAAAAAATTTGAATTTGAATTCCTGGTACATAAATTTCCTCCTTATATATCTTAATATATATCCGGAAGAATTTATTTCAATAGAAGTATCGCGTTAATTCGAATATGAATTGATTGACAAAAAGTTTCCGGAATCAATTTCCAAGTTTTAATTGACTGCAATAATAAATGATTTAGATTTTGTTAAATCTCTAGGAGAGACTCTCATTGGATATTTTCAATATTGAGAGTGTATTGAACAAGTGTTGTCTAGTATATATCGACAGGTGTTGATGGTTTGTGAATCCGTATTATTTATCATAGATTTGCAATTTAACCAATAGCTTAGGAGTTTCACCCGCGGCTTAGGAGTTTCGCCCATAGTTTAGGATTTCACGCACATTTTAGACAAATTTTAAGTTTCGTCACTAGTTTAGGTGCCTAAATTCCTAATGACCGTGGGAGAAACTATTTCGGGTTTGCTAGAATGATTTCGGTCACCATCATTAGTAATGTGTATAAAAACGAGTAGGTTTATTTTTGACAGCTATTCAAGGCTTGTGTGCTGTATGTGATGTGTCAAAGAAACCTATCAGGTAAAATAATTAGCTAGTGTGAAAATTCGGGAAAGCCAACGATTTTCGATCTTTGAAATTATGTGCACCCATGACACATCATTATAAAAGCACGATGAATTTGTTTATATATTTCATAACTCATTTGCAAAGCGTAATAAAAATTCGTTAAATAAAACAAACTACTTCGTGTAATTAAATAATTTCTTCAATAATAATCAAAGGTATGTTAGAACATTTATATCCTGCGTAAAATGTTTCGGTGGTATTGTCATCAGCTATATGAACTGTCACACTAATTGATTATGACGTCAAACAAGTTTTTCGAAGCTCTCAAACAAATGCCATTAGATCCTTTAATCCTTGAAGAAAAGTTTCCATATATCTATTTATTATCATCAAATACTTTGTTTTCTACATCTTTAAACAACAATCGATAAACTTACCGAAAAGATTTCTTTATTCTATTAAGAAATTCAACAAAGATTACACGAAAAAGATACTTTAACTAATAATTCAAGTAATTCTTGAGGCAAGCTCGTTCCAACAAACATATATCCCGCCGAATCATCTTTGGCAAGAAACTCATAATAAACCAAATATTTTTTTATCCTCAGTTTCAAAAACGCACATCATTTTCGTGCGAAAATTTAAAACCTTTTCGACGAAACTATGTAAGAAAAGATTATTCTATATAAGGCTGGCATGATAAATGAAGTTTTGAACGATCTTATAAATGAGAAAAACATAAGGGCCGTCTCGAACAAAGCACTAGAAAATTTTACAATCAAACAACACCATACCGTAGGTGCAATTGAAGCTTGGATTGAACTCAAAGTTAAAGAAAAAAATAAAATCAAAAATAGCAATACTTATAATAATGATATAATTAATTCTAACAATGGTAGATAGATATAATAATTAATGAAAACATATAAATTATTCGGTTTTTGTTAAAATTATAGTTGTTTGCGGAAATGGTTTTGCAATATAATTTTGGGCTAACTATCGCGAGAGAGAGAGAGAATATACTGACAAATATTTTTTTCACAACTTCCTACTTCAAACATGGTTAACCAAAACATTGCAAAGTTTTAGTTAGCCGTATATTAGGACCGATCAGATTCTTTTTGAATCCGAAGAAATCTTGCATCCTATTAATTAAGCATAAGTGTAGGGTAAAGATTTTTCAGTCAAGTCCAACACCTAAATTTAATACGTTAGACTTAATTAAAATATCTAAATGGAATTTTTCGGTTTTTCAAAAGTTCTTTATTATTGAGCCTTTATATAAAAAGAAATGTGTGCTAAATAGAAATAATATTTTAACTGTCACGGGACTTGTAATTGAATCTACGCAAAAGTGCCCCATTGATTATAATCTTGATATTGAGACGATATAATAGGGAATTAATATTTTGAAAGAGGACTTGATTGGCGGATTAATACTTTCAAGCCTACTCATAAAGTGTCACTCGTGGCAAAGAAAGGTCAACTTTGTTGTGAAAGGTTCATAATATTAGTTATTTTATTTACTTGGTTAAAAAATTTGTTACTGCTTGAATGGTGTATAGGACATATAAGAAAATAATAACTAATAAAATCTACCATAGAAATTGCCCTGAATAATCCTCATTTATTGAGAGAGCAAGCATCTATGATAAATGGGATTTTATGTTCTATAATATTTGGGACATGCCCCATTTATTGTTCTGGAAATCAAAATAAATTAAATTTAACCTAAATCTTCTTTTTTTCCTTCCATCTCCTTTAAATATCTTAGTAACCATTTTTTGTGTATAACACCAACATATTGACCATTTTCAGTCACACAAACATATCTTAATCCCAATTTTTTAAATAATTCTAATATAACTTCTAATGATGAATTTTTTGATACAGTTAATGGAGCCTATAAATATATATATTTTTTTTTAAATGATTAATTAATGAAATAAAAAATTTAAATTTTTAAAGTTTTTTTTTTTTAAAAAAAAAAATAAAAGTTATTATTTACTTGATCCATATAAACAGTAAAATCCACAGATTTATCGGGATTTTGAATAACACTAAATTCAGGTTCTTTGAAATAACATCTTGTTGTAGCATCATATTTTGGTGGTAAATCATTTAATGCATGTTCCAATTCTGTTGATGCTATATATCCTACCAACATATTATTATCTATTATTGGAAATCCTGTGTCTGAATAACCTGAAATTGCTATTGTAAAATATAATCAATTAGCTAATAATAATAATATTACAGGATATTTATTAAAATACATACATAAATTTTTTAATTTTGCTTTTAATTCACCCACAGTATTCAAATCATTAACATCAATAACTTCTAAATCCTTTTGTGTCAAATCAAATGTATTTGTTGCTTGAATATATTCAGCATTTGCATCCAAAAAAGGATGTTCATTCAAGTCAATCAACAAATTATAAATTCCATGATGAACAAATCCATCTGCTACCCATTTAGATATCATTATTGAAGTCATTATTGGCTAATCATGGAATTTATTATTATTATTAAATTAGTGAATTAATAAATCCAAATATTATATACCATTGTCAATACTTACTAACACATATGTTAATGCTCCTGTTAATTCAAACATAATTACTGTTAAAGAAACTGTCATTCTAGTCACACCAGCTAAAGCAGCAGCAGCTCCTACCATCGCATATACACCAGGTATCACACAATCATTTGGTGCTCTTGGATTACATTGTTCAAACACTGGAGAATCCGGGTACTGACTAAATTAAATTAAAGGAGAATATATAAATAATTCTTTTTTTTTTTTAAAGAAAAAAAATCATTATTATTAATTATTATTTAACTTACAAGGTAAGCCATTGTACAACCAATCCCAACATTCTACCAAAACATGCACCAATTAATAATGCAGGTATAAATATACCAGCTGGGGTTCTTATACCAAAAGTTATTATACATGTTAAAAATTTGGACATTAAGGCCACTGCAAGTAAATGAAATATTGGATATACATCTTTGGCCGAATATCTATTCAATTATATGAAATTTAATATTAATAAAAGTATTATTATTATTATTATGAACATATACATATATGTATATTAAACTTACACACAAAGACCTAATGAATCTTTTTCATCTGAACATTCACTAAATAAATTCGCCACTAAATCAGTATTTGATATCCTATTTTTAAAAGTAAAGTTATGTGTCAGAAATAAAATACTGAAATAATTTAAAAAAAAAAAAAATAAAAATACACAGTTTACTTTGTAAAAGGATTTAAATAATTAAGAGATGAAGTGAGAATAACAACCATTGCAACTTCTATTATTGGCCATTGTTTAAGTCTGGTGCCATTTCTAACATATTTAGTGTATAAAACAATACATTTACATAATAGTGCTCCAAATAATCCCTAAATAATAGAAAATAATTGACTGATTATTTTTATATATCCCATAATGTGAAAATTAGTTTCTTTACTACATACACCTAATATACCAAGGATTAGAAATGATCCAATTTCAAAAAAATGCCAGTCTTTATCATATTTTACTTGAAACATTACAATTTTCCCAGTACCAAATGGATCTATAAACTAATGAATAATTAAAAACAATAATTTTTTATTTAATAAAAAAATAAAAATTTTAATGAATTAGAAAAAAGTATTTGTTTACAAACCTTTAGAGAAACGGCTGCTACAATTGCACAAAAGAAACTTCTACACAAAGTTTTACTTGGAAAATAATAACTAACTTCTTCCAAAGAAAACAATACACCACCAATTGGTGCAGCAAATGCTACACTTACACCAGCTGCAGCTGATGCAGATAATATTTCTCTTCTTTTCCCTTCATTTTTATTATATTTATGGAATAATCTACTTATCACATTGCCAACACAACATGCTATATGAACAAATGGGCCTTCTTTTCCAAGAGTCATTCCAGACGATACTGCCATTGCCTAATGGATTCAATTAATAAAATAAAATAAAATATCTGTGACAAGTTTACTTGATAATAATAATAATAATATACAAACCAATGCAATGGCTTTAACCCAAAGTGTTCTTATACCAAGGAATCCACGAATAACAAAGCCACTTAAAATTGTTTTAACCTCAGGTATACCACTACCAGAAGCATATGGTTTAGGTTGTCTACTTTTTTGTGAATTATTGTTTGATCTTATTGAACGTTTTGAAGAAGGTGATGCATAAAGTGAATTGTGTTTCACAAGTAAGGCTGATCCAACTGCAAAACAAAACTTTATAAAATAATCAATTATTATCTATATTAATGAATTTTGTAAAATTAATATATTGATGTTCTAAAAAAGCTTACAGCAATAAACACATAGGCAAAATAATTAAACCAAGCGCTTTTTTTGGGATCCTCCATTTTAAATGCACTGGACCATTCAACCCATTCGGCACATGATCCTGAGTAAGATAAATATATATGCAAATGTGTATAAAAATTAAAAAGTTTCTCATACATTACTACTATAAACATTTTGAAAAATTTTTCATACCATGTTTTTGATTTTTACAGCAAAATTGTTTTTTCAATGTAATACCATTTGAACAATAACCATCCTTTAAATCTGAACCCCATTCAGCAGTTACATCAACTATTCCAGCAACACATGCAACAACAACACCTTGATGCAAATCAAATTAAAAATAATAGTTAATTAAATTTGTGAGGAAGGTGATATCAAAAAAGAAAATAGGTAATAATTACCAATAAGAAATACCAAAATCCATCCTTGTAAACCGTCCCAAGATTTTATAACCCATCCCGAGAAACCTTTACGAGAGTACAATTTACGAACTCGGACACGTTCCTTAATATAATCATGGATCCAATCTGATGTCATGTGTCACGTGTTATAGTATGATCTAATATAAAAAATTATTCAGATCGGGGAAGTACTTACCAATAGTTGTGTAATCATCGTACCAGACACGAATTCCGCCACCTTCACGAACTAACTCATGTTTATCTTCATCATAAAGGCCGCTTCGCCTTTTATAATGCGTTATAGGAGCTGTAAGTTTACGAATGTGTGAAGGGTTCCAGGTGTGTCTTCTATTAACAAAAGGTCTTTTTGGGTGCTGATTACCACTATTAAAAAAATTGTTAATTATTAATTAATTAATAAAACATTGACTAAGGATATACCCTAGGTATTATAGCAAAAACCAACTTATTACTATCATTCGAGGGGAAATGACTATATCGTCGGAAAGGCTCGGCATTTTCAAGTAATGAAGTGGTCTCAGTTGGTGTAACTTGTTGTTCGTTCTCCTCCAATATTGAATCAATTTGAGTATCCACTGGAATAATTGAATTTTGATTTTGGCTCATAATTTTTTTTAGAGAAAAAAATTTTAAAGTTCTATAGGGCAGTATTTAAAGAAATAAATATTCATGTACCTACTTACCCCTTTTTTCCATTAGGGGGCACCATAAATCACATGATTTATTTTAATTGGTATTAGTGAATTGATCGCCGTAGATGATCCACTTAATATGGATGGACTGACCTCCTTGTTATATATTAGTGATACAAATAATTATAAATCTTTATTTTATTATTCATTCATAATAAATACATGAACAATACAACAATGAATGATAATGAGTTTACCTAATTCCGATCACATATATAAAGACCAAAAGCTTCTATATATTTAATTATTGATATCTTTGACTTTTAAAAGTTATTCACAACGTATATTTCGAATTAACCTTTTGCCATTATTATTATGAATTGGATTGTTTAATTAATGACCTGATTTGTTTGTATCTTTGGTTGTTGATAATTATTTATTATCATCTGAATTCGTGTTACGTTTCGCGTATTTAAATTATTATTAATTAATCCGTAGCACGTTCATATTATTTAACTTTATTTAGTAGAGATTAATGACGATTATCCCGGACCGGGGCGGAATCGTCCAAGTACAAAGTGGGCGGATTCGCCCAATTCGGGCTAATATGTAAATGAATATGTATAATGTAAAATACTAAGAAAAACTAAAATAAAATAGTAAATATTTATTTTATTTAACACTTTTATCTTTTTTAAACAAAATTATTCGCTCAATTCGTTGATATTCATTCTGATCCACACAAAAACAAAAATAATTGTTATCACCTATTAAAATACACTCTCCCAAATTTAATCGGTGACAACTTGGTGCGAGTTGTGTGGAAATTTATACAAGATAAACTATAATCAAAAATCAGCGGAATTCTTTTTAATTGCATAATTTACATTTTCAATTTTTATTTTTATTTTATATATTAACTTGCGAGGTAGCTTTTATTTTTTTCATTCTATTACCTTCCAAGGTTAATTATTTTATCTCTTATTTTTATTTTTATTTTATACCTTATGAGGTAACCTCCTTATTCTTTATTTTCTATCAATGATTCGTAAATGCAATTAAGAGAATACAATATTGAATTAATTAAATCAGAAATTTTTAAACGTGTTTATCAACAAGTTCTATAAAAGATTATCAATTTGGTTTATAACTATTTCGCTGAAAATCCAAACCAACTATTCAAGTTACACTATCAAGAGGCAGAAAAGCCATTTAAAAATCATCATTTAAACAAAAAGTGTTATTCCTGCGGGATTCAAGGATACATTAAAAGAAACTGCAGGGTCCAAGGATTAATTGAAGAGGAGATTGAATTCGTTTTCCAAAAGGAACCATCTTGCAACTACTGCAAAAGAAAGGGGCGTTCGGAAGAGAATTGCAACAAAAATAATTAAAGAGGAATTTATTTTTCGGGAAGAAGTTTCTTTTGAAGACATTCCTGAAGTAGTACCATACGACGAAGATCCTTACGAGGATTAATTGAATGAACATAGATCCTAGTCAAGAAACAATACAAATCATCCAAGAAAATACAAGGATCCATAACCAATTACATCAACATAAGAGGTATCACAAGCACATAGTGATATATCTTGTTCAATTTGTCATCCTATCAATCGAAATTTTTCGCCACAATTTCAATCTTTTGGGATTGGATACAAGAAACGCATCAAGCGATAGAGTGCACTTCAGAAACTGTAACCACTTTCGAACAAATATTATTAGAACAGGGTCCAGTTCAACTAATACAACTTGTCAGAGTATTATTAATTAGTATTAGATACAGAGTATACCCGAGAAGTTTAAATACAATAGTTCAGGATTACTTTTTAGCAGCTAGAGGAACTCACCACTTTAGGATAGCCTTGAACGAAGCACCTCAAAGTTCTCCGGAACCCATAACTGAAGAAGAAGAAGAAGACAATCCTAGTGAAAGTAGTGACTCAACAATATTTAGTGATTCAAACTCAGATAGTGATTCAGACAGTAACTCAAATGAATCAACATTTGGTTTCAACCAACTTTTTAGTCAATCCATCCACCAGCAACGGCAGCACCTGCCGAATTAAATAATGTTAAGTACCCAGAATACTATGGAGGGGATCAGGACCCAATCACATGTTTGGAAGAAATGGAAAAGGCCATTGTAACGAATAGAGTAGCAAATAATAGAAGACTAGCAATGACAGTACCAAGATTAAAAGGAGAAGCTACATGGTGGACTCAAGTCAGGGGAAATATAGACCGGTAGGATGATAACACTAATAATAATACAATAGCAGCAAGCTTTGTTCCGAACTTTCAAAGGAGGTATAAGTCAAGAGCAATGGGAGAAGGGTGGGCAGCAGAATTGGGAAAACGTAATCAACTACCTGGAGAAACAGTGGATGCTTTCGCAACACATATATATGAATTGTTCAGGAGAATTGAACACGGGGGAAACAACTATCCAGAAAGAGTCAAAGCGAGAATGTTCATAGAAAGGTTACGACCAGAATTATCCATGGCAGTAAGTCCATTCTTACCTGACACTATCCAAGATGCAATTGAAAGAACTAAGGCTTATGAAATGACTTACTCTAGAGGAGGAACCTTGTCAGCGTATTCAGCAGAACAATTCATGCCTAGCATAATCCAGGAAGTAATCAACCATTGCAAGGGTTAATTGATCAACTGGTTAACCTAATGAAAGGAAATAATAATGTCCAGCAGAGACCAAGGATCCAGAATGTTGAAAACCGTTCGCCGGTAATATGCTACAACTGTAAACAACAGGGTCATGTAAAACCGAATTGTCCACAACTCTCTAATGGTAACAACAATGGTAATAACAATAGTAACAACAGTGGAAACGTAGGAGCCAGATGTTATCGTTGCCAGGAATTAGGACACTACAGTAAGGACTATCCACAAAATAATAATGGAGGAAACAACAACAACAATAGTAGTCGTAACAATAATAGGAACCATGATAATAATAATAGTGATAACAATAATGCGACCAGAAACAATAATAATAACAGTAGTAATACCAATAATCGGAATGCCAATAATAATACTCAGCAACAATCAATGTTGGCAGACATGGTTATAGGAAATACAGTAACGTTAATGTTACCTGTAGAAACAAAGAAACAAAAGACTACTGAAGAAGGAACAGGAGTAGCAATGAACATACAATCAGAAGGAAGTGATTCCAGAAGAAGAAAGGAACCAATGAAGAAGTAAAGAAAAGGACTACGAAAAGAACACCCAGAAAAAAGAGAAATACAGTGCAATCTCCAATTTCGAATTTGATACAACTATGCTCAGTAGTAACCGACATCAAGAAGCAGAAGGCTGATATTATCTTCGGGCAATTATTCCAAGCAGTACCAAAATTGAGATCGGAATTGTCTAGGAGTTTGCGAACCCCTCAAACAAGAAGAACTAAGAAGACATCTCAGACTGAACAATTAAATGCAGACACAAGATCAACCGTAATGTACTGCAAAGCAAGTATCAACGGAAGGAGCTTTCCTATAATTATAGATAGTGGAGCAGGAAGTATAGTTTCTAAAGGATTGTTGATAAACTAGGAGTAAAAATTACGCGAAAATCATCTGTTGTAATCATCAATGTGAATGGACAGAAAACTTCACCTTTGTGAGAAGTAGATGACTTACCGCTAACCATTGGAGGAATAACAATTCCATTATCAGCAATTGTAACAGAAACAAACACTTTTAATGCTATCCTAGGAAATGATTGGTTATCCAAAGTAAATGATGTGGTAAATTTGATCTGAATCATAGTAAAATTTTATAATCAAATGTCTTCACACCCTCGTTTGATACCCTTGCCGTGTAGCAGCCACCACCAATTTTGAGATATAATTTCTTTATCATATGTATCTGTTTTAAGAAAATTTTTAAGGCAGGTTGTTAATAAAACCGAAAATAATCTGACCCTCAAAGTCAAATTTTGCCTTTATATTCATATGCGTAAAATTTTGTTTGACGCGTCCAATTGCAGATATAAGTGTCCAAATATTACATTATTATGAATATTTGATCGCTTAGGTATGTTTTTTATAGTAAAATCATTTATTTTAAAAGTAAATAATAAATAAATAGATTTTAAAATTTTTCTACATAAATAATGATTAGAATAATAAACAAGCAACAATAATGATTAAATTAAATGGTATTTTATCTCTAACTTTATTAATTAGTTATTTAAGTGAGTGATGCTATTAAATATAAGTTAAAATAAAAGAGAAATTTATATACATAAATAAATAATAAACATAACTATCGAATGATTGATAAAACATTCATTTTTGTAAAACTTGCTTTGCAAGCTTCATAGGTCTTGCCCTTAACGCTTACTTCGATCACTCCTATACAAACTATTGAATAATTGATAAAACGTTCATTAGTATATTTTGTTCACAGATCTTGTCCCTAACGCTTATTTCGGTCACTCCTACACAAACTATTGAATAATTGATAAAACATTCATTAATATGTTTTGTTCATAGATCTTGTCCTTAACGTTTACTTCGTTCACTCCTATACAACTATTGAATACACAGTGTATCTCGATTTAGCGGATATGTTCGTTCCAAAAAAATTATCCGCTAAATCGAGATATCCGCAAAACCAAGATATGATGAAACACCCACATGATACGTGTACAATAATATTAGTATTTATTTATTACAATAAAATAAATAATATGATAATACGTACGACAAATAATCCTCCTAGTTTATCAGAAATCTATCAAAAAATTTACATTTCATCATTAATTACTGTGCCCGTATTAGTTAATGATCGACATTATCTGTTGTATCGAAATATTTTTATTATGGTCGAACATATAGATTTTTAAAAAAAGATCCCGCTAAATCGAATATATATGATAAATCCGTTAAATCCGTTAAATCGAGATAAAACAATTATAAATGGATTGGGTTTTGAAATTTTATCCGTTAAACCCTTAAACCCGTTAAATCAAGATCCGCTAAATCGAGATACACTGTGTAATTGATAAAACGTTCGTTAGTATGTTTTGTTCATAGATCTTGTCCTTAACGCTTACTTCGATCAATCCTACACAAACTATTGATAAAACGTTTGTTAGTATGATCCGTTCATAGATCTTACCCTTAATGCTTACTTCGATCACTCCTACACAAACTATTGAATGATTGATAAAACGTTCGTTAGTATGATCTGTTCGCAGATCTTGTCTTTAATGCTTAATTCGATCATTCCTACACAAAATGGATCTTAATCTTTATTATCATCCTCAAAAAGATGATTTGTTGTCGTCGTCTGCTACTTGTTATTACTAATATTATTGTTTAATGTTGTTATAACAACTACTGATTGATGGATATTCATATAATAATCATTAACGAAACTTCAATCAATACAAATTCAGAAATATAAAACAATCACTAATAAAACGCCTTTTAGTTTTTGCTGAATCCCATCTACATAAAATTCTTCATGACTAATAAAATTTCTATAAAATAGTTTTTCGTGAACCTCTCTAAAACTTACTAACCAATACCCACATAAAGCAATGACCATATGAAATCTTAATTTACTATACCCCTTCTTATTTACTATCAAGTCTTTTAAAGCAATATTGAGAAATAATCTGAGGTTTGAAGTGAAAAAGTAATACCGTTTTTGAATAGCCGTGAATTCATGTAGAGAAGACCTTTCGATATGAAAGAGTATTCATTAGAAAGCTTTAATGGAGTATTTTCATTTTATCCTAACAACAAAGTTCGACTTTATTATAAAAATAACGAGATATTTTAAAAAACTTCATGTGACACGAATTTCGAATTTATAACCTCAGGGATATGTCACATGACCAGTATATACTTCTTTCATGAGATAAAATTTTGATTGACCGACTGTAATAGCATCTTTAGCACTTTGATAATTGTCAAGTACCATATTATTGTCATTCTTGTATTCATAAACAAATTCTATGTCTGTACATTCAACCAAATTCGTTGTTATTATGAATTTGAGTATTCAAAATTACATTGAAAGCTTAATCGAATAAAACGAATAAACGAATAATTTGAGTAAAATAATATAACAAATAATTCGAATAATTCGAATCAAACAAATGAAACGAATAAATGAATAAACGAATAATTCGATAAAAAGAATAATTCGAATAATTCAATCTAACGAATAAAACGAATGTAACGAATAAAACGAATGATTCGAATGATTCGAATAAAACGAATAAAAACAAATAATTCAAAATAAAATGACTAATTTGAATAATTGATAAAACAATTAAAACGAGTGATTTGAATAAATAAAATGACGTAAACAAATAATTCGAATTGAGATTGAGTGTTACTATTACGAATAATCCGAATAAGAATTTGTATTACGAATAAAAACTCTGTCATTCATTGAGACAATGAATTGTCTGTTATGTATATATTTCTTTTTGATAATTTGAATTTAATTATGATAATAAAATAATATTTAACAAATTAAATGCTTTTATGTTTAAAAAATTCAAACAGTCTTTGATACCTAAAACCAGATCATTGACATCCCTATTGATTGGTTACAAAACTAACAACTTGTTATATACAAATTAACTTTAACAAACATGTTTACTCAATGCGCCAGTCCAGATTTGGTCAATAAAATTTTGAACTGCGTATGTCCGATTATTAAAATGCGTGTGATGATCATATAATGAATTAAGCTTTCTTAGCTTAAAACAAGTATATCATTTATACAACGAAAAAATATTAATGGGTCTAAAAAAAGCGAAAGAATTGATATATAATAATAATAGACCTAACTAGAGTTTGGATCCGATTTCTATTAAATATTAATATGTAATTCAAAAAAAAAATATTTTAATAAAAAAACGATTTCAAAATGTCTGAATAATGATGATGATGATGATACTAATAGTATTAATATTAATAATAATGAAGTGATTTATGTTGGGAGTAAGTATAATTAATGAATGACCTTTTAACAATAATTCATACATGTTATGTTAATAATATTCATTCTTTGCTACAGATAATGCAGATTCATCTTCAAATATATCTAGAATAAATAAAAAGAAAAGAAAAAATTATAGTT
>CAJVPN010001561.1:0-13483 GCA_910592215.1 Entrophospora candida
CTAAATTTTGATCCCTGAAATCTTTGGTAATACCAATGTTCACTTTGTCTGGTTTTGTTGCAGCATGCCCCATATATAATATGAAGCTAATTTACATCAGATCTACTATGGAACCCAAAAATTATAGCATCATTAGAAGTATTTTAAAAAAGGAACAAGGTGAAAAAATTGCTCCTTGTATCTTAAAAATAAATGATATTCAGACACTGGAAACTTATCTAAGAAAGGATTACTTATGAAATTTACCAAGAAGAAATATTAGAAAAAGAAGGCAGGATAAGGATGTGCTATTATTCAACAAAAAGCAAAAATCCTTAAAAGGAAAATAACAATATTGATCTATTTTTTAATTCTTTTAATCATGGTAATTATAAAACCTAAAAAAGTTATACCTGCTATCCATAATCAGATTTATCATCATAATTTCCTTTATTTTTTGTAATATTGTTTTTATATTCATCAGGAGCTTTGGCAAAATCTTCATCAAGCCTTTTCACTGTAGTATCTGAAGTATTATGATACTTTATAATGAGCCCATCTATAACAAATACTAATACTTTCATCATATTACAGAATTCACCAGCAGTAAATCTTTTTGTATTTTCAAGACCATGCCTAAATATCTTTAACCTGGGAAACCTAGGAATTCCAGCTATAGTCTTTTATCAAATTCATCAACAGCCACTTGCCCACATACATTTTTTAATAGATCCCATGTATAAGTCACTTGATAATTAAATAATCCCAAGTCACAATGATGCACTCTATTAGGAGTTCTATATATTACTTTTAAATATTAATCACATTACAATTATACTTATAACACCCAATCACTGATGTAATTTTAATATTAACAGTCCCATTGTTGTGTGTTTTTTCATAAATGATATATAGGACTATTCCTATAAAAATATAAATATGACATCAGATTTGTTGTATGTAAAACAAATTTTGGATAGAATGTTTGGACACAAAATTCTGATTAGCTAATTTGAACTTCAACCACCCACTATTACTATGGAACCGATGATTGGCATGTAGCTAGAGAAGAGAATCTGGATAATAAATTGAAAATCACTGGTAATGCCAAGAAATTGCTCAAATGTGAGTTGTTAACTTTCAGATAATCATGTTATTTCTCAAAGATGTTATTATTATTTTATATAACAAGTATTAATTTTAATTTTTTTAAAATATAAGTATTTAAAATACAATAACAATTAGATCCATTTTTTGATTTTCTTTTTAATATTTTTTTGTTTAGAAAATTTAAAAAATGCTAATAAACTGACTATGATTAAAGCCAAAACTAAACAGATATATCCCAAACTTTCACCAAATACCCCATAAACAGTTTTGGTGCGTTTTTTGATTGGAAAATCAAATGATATTGTTAAATTACTTAATGTTGGTACTGCATTATAAGTTTGTCCATTGGAATCCCAAACACCTGATATTCCATATCTGTCACATCTCATCATGGTAAATCCATTTTCAATTGTTCTAATAACATTTATACGAGGATGATAAATTCCTGATGGCCCTATTATATATTTTTATTGCAATATTATTAATGAGGATATACCTGATTATGTACAAGGAAAAAATTTACTCACCCTATTTAAACAAGATATAAAATGAAATACATAATTAGGATATTATTTATAATTGGAGAAAAACATACACACACATAATTATAAATATACCCAATTCCAACTAGAATCCAACATAAAATCAACATTTTTTGTTGATGCCTGACCAATTAGGCTAGGAAAATTATAATCAAAACAAATAGCTGCTCCTACCACTCCAAAATTATCTGATTCAAAAGTTTGCAATTGATTTTCTCCTCTTGTAAGTGTCGACTCTGAAATTGGTACCAAATGAGATTTCCTATAATCAATTGCCACCTCTCCACTTGGTGTTATAACAATCAGCCTATTATAAGATCTGTCTTTTATTATTTCATCAAGAAATGTAAACCCAATAGTAGTGCTGTAAGAAACTGAAATATTTTTCATTATCACAATCAAATTATCCAATTCTTCCTGTTTTGTTACAAGCCCTGCTGCCTCTGACCACAAAATCAATTCATTATTATTGCTTGCTAATTCTATGGTTCTGTCAATGTAATATTGATTATCATCAAAAATGTCATTTCCTTTGATGACACACCCAACCTTGGTTAATTTAGATGGTGTAAATTTTTCAATATTTTGTTGATAAAATGGTATGCAAGAAGTTGAAAGTTTTATTGATCCATATGTAATAATCATAAATAATGCCAAAAGGTAGATCAATAATGACTTTGGAGGTTTGAATATGAAGGGTTTATTGTCATTTTTATTTTTATTTTGAGGAATTACAGTTACTGTTATTTCATCATTTTGTTGATCTCCTAAATCTTCATGTCTATTTGGATCAATTGTTGGTGATGGTGGTGATGATGATTCTTTTTGAATTCTAACAATCAAATCATTTTCTAGATACTTCTTGATCAAATCTGCACCCACACTTCCTCCCCATGATAAAATGAAGTTTAGCCCACCTAATCCTGCAAATGAAGCAAATTGCATCATTTCATTAATTCCTAACAATACATGTCTAAATAAGAAATTTATATTTTTAATATTATATTTATTTTTATTACCAAATTTTTTTTAATAAAGATTAATTGATAAAACTCACGCATAATTAAAATAATCACCAACTGGCCAAGTAAAAACAACCAAATTCCAAACACCTAAAATTAATAATATATATAAAATTAATGTATATTTTAACAAAATCATTTTAATTGATTATCAGATAAAAAAAACCAAATATCATCATACCTGTCCAAACACAAGGAAACACTAATGATTTAATCCATCCTTTATTGCTACCATTGTCATCATTAGCATTACTATCGTCACCACCATCATAACCATCATTGCTATTCTCCTCTTTGAAACCAATTTCATACCATCTATCTACACTTAAACTAATCAAAATTATCAGATTCGCAAACAATATAGGAAGCATTGTATAAATAAGGGTAATAAACTCCCAAAGGCTCTCTTCGGTATTGTAAGAACCCCAAAATGCAAATGTTCCTCCAATACTGTTCATTAAATAATACGCTAATAGCCACCAGTTTGAAGTTACGTTACGGAAATAATAAATTGATAAGGTAAACCATAACCCTGTGAATGTTGAAATGGTTTGATAGCCTGGACCAAAAAATGATAAAATTGTGAAAATTGGTAGAAGAAAATGTATACTATTTGGTTTGTGCATTTTGGTTTTTTTCCTGTGAGAAGATAATAATAAAACAAAATATTACGGGAACGAAATTGTCGACTCTTCTGGAACAAATCCCGAAATTCCATATTTGGGAAAAATCCTGACTATTAAAAGATCATCGTTTTATTTTCATTTTTATTCATTTTGATAAAAATGATGATGATGATGAATAGACATTCTAGGTCTTCAAGACCTAGGAAATCAAAACCAAGAAGTTCGGGAAGAAGTAAAACTCTTTCAAAAAATAAAGTGGTCATAAGACGTTTACCACCTTTGTTGCCTGAAAGTCAGTTCTTGGAATCAGTTAAACAATGGGTAAATGAAAACACAACTGATCATTTCAAGTTTTATCCAGGACGAGTTAGTAAAAGGTGTAGTAGTAATTATTAAAAAACCGATTAAAAAATATTTATTAAATAAAATATGCATAAAAAAAGATTTATTGTTTATGAATTATTTTTTATAGTAAAAATAAAGAATGTATTTATTCAAGAGCTTATATACATTTCAAAAATATTGAACAAGTACTGGAATTTCATAGAGTTTATGATAATCATTTATTTAGAGATAAACAAGGTTCCTTCCTATATTATTTTAAAAAAATTTTATATTTTATTTCTAAATTTCTAAAGAACCAATAAATAGGAAATGAAAATAAAGCAGTAGTCGAGTTTGCAATTTACCAAAAATCACCAAAAGAAACAGAAAAATTTGATCCAAAGCAAGGAACAATTGAAACAGGCAATTAACTACATCAATAAATACATTTGATTGATAGATAAATTTACATATATGCAGATATATATTTATTTAAATATTCATAAATTCAGATCCTGATTATATTGCATTTCTTGAGGCTATAAAAGCGGAAGAGGCACAACAAAATGCATTCAAAGAACCAAGTGCCACTTTGGAAGGCGGTGCTACTCAATTAGAAAGATTGGAAAATCGTTTAGCTAGTGCTGCAGGTATATAATATTAATAAGCTAATAAAAAAAATAATTTAACTATTACAAAATAATCATCATGCTAATATCTCATCTCATAACTACAACTACAACGACAACAACCACAATACCTTTACTATCTATCATTATTATCATTGTTTGTTTGTTTGTTTATTAGCTAATGCAGCATTGAATGCGCCTGAAAAGCCAAAAACTACTCCATTAATTGAATATTTACGTGCTCAAAAATCTGGTACTAAATCAAAATCCTTAACAACTATAACATCATCAACATCAAAAATTTCATCAATACTTTCATCCGCCAATCCTCCTTCATCATCACAAACAACGTCTAAATCCGTTGTTAAACCAGCTCAACCTTCCAGAACTGCTCAAGCAATTGAAGCTGCTGCTGCTGCTGCTGCTGCTAATAATAATAACTCTTCAAAGTATTCCAATAAGAAAGATCACGATAAAAGAAAAATTGATAGGGATAGGGAGAGGGAAAGGGAGAGGGAGAGGGAGAGGGAACGGGAACGTGAGAGATTTAGAGAGAAAGATAGAAGAATTAGAGAAAGGGATAGGGAAAGAAGGGATAGGGAAAGGGAAAGGGATAGGGAAAGGGAAAGGGAAAGGGTAAGAGTAAGAGAAAGGGAGAGGGAGAGGGAGAAAGAGAAGGAGAAGGAGAAGGAAGGGAGAGATGAAAAAAATAAAGAAATTGTTAAAGATAATAATAATTCAGATCAAAAAATTGATAAGGTAGGTGATGATGCTACTACTAAACCTAAAGCTGAAACCAACGAATCAAAAGAAAAGGAACCCATAAGAAATTCAGCTGTAAAGATAACAATTCAACAACGTCAAAAAGATCAAATAAGACAAATTATACAAAGACCAGTAAAAAAAGAAGATAAAGAATCTACAATCGAAACTAAAGAACCGAATAATTCTTTTGACAATAATAATAATAATTTTGAAGTTAAAGAAAATACCAGTGAAACAAAGAAGAATGAAGTGCCTAACAAGGAAATAACTTCGGCAACAACCTCAACAGCAACAATTAATTCATCGACACGATCATCCACTACAAGTTATTCAAATTCTCCATATTCATCACATCGTAATAGACGTGATAAAAGAAGAAATTATAGCTTTGATAATAAACCACATCACGGTCAAATACAAATATTAACCAAACCTCAATCTCAACAACAAACATCTGCTACAAATACATCTAATGCTACCACTGATTCTGCTACTGCGTCTTCTTCGCCTGTATCGTCGTCTACAGCGAAAACTTCTGTTACATCTCAAGAAAATAGCAACAAAGACAACGATAATAATAATACTAAGGCTGAAACTTCACAGAGCACTAGTAGTAATAGTAGCAGCAGCGCTTCTAACCATCAGCAACATTCAAATAATGTATCACCTCCGATCAATCGTAGAGGTAGAGGTTATTATAGTAGAAGAGGAAGATGGTAAATGATGCCTACTCTCCATTTAGGAATACTGCATAAGAAATTGTTATAAAGCGGTGTGACGTTATTTTCGCCTTTTTATATTATTTGAATAATTTCCTGTATGTAAAATTTTACATTCAAATGATTTTAAATATATTTCCTATGCTATTCCTATTCCTATTCCCGTATTCTTAAGCCTAAACTATTCTTTTTTTATTATCATTATTACAAAACTTCTAAACTAGATTTGATTAAAATTTTGTAGTGATGCCATTTTTTCATTATTTAATTATTTAATTATTGGGAAAAATAATTATATAGATTCGTAATGATGTTTTGACTACAAAGAGAAAAGATATTTTAATATTATTTCATGGATCAACAATGAATATGAACATGATATTTTTAATTCAAAAAGTCAATTATTAAACATTCAAAAATATTATTAAAAGGGACAGAAAATATACTTAATTTATACAGTATATAGTGCGGGATCCATCAATTTTTACATGTGATCCTTGAGAGAATTAAACTATATACCTTTTGGGTAAATCAATATTAATATACACACATGCGGTATTGTTGATATCATTTCAATTAGCCAATAAGATTCTGGATAAGCCCATTTTGAAAATTTTAGGTACAATTCCGGTTCTATTCCTTTTAATACATGTATTTTTACAGGACCAGGAACCTCTCACACCGCCAACACTACGATTCGAAAGAAAAAAAATCTAGCTAGCTCATTTTTTGTTAATTATTTCTTAAACAGAAAAATCCACCAATCGACTTCCGAGGTTCGCGTTGATATTGATCAGGCAGGTGGTTAATTTGGCGGTGATTATGACATTCAGTAGAGTTTTCCCAATCTTATTTTTACTATATTAATATTTAATATTTAATATATGCTCACACCACGAAAATTTCAACTAAATTTAGTATAGATCATAATGATGATTTCTAAATTGGATCTGTAAAAAATTTATCGCGTCGTAGTACTGTTACACTGTTTATTACAAAATATCCATAAAAAAGCCAATTTATTCATTTGAGTCGACTGTTCACCGTTTGCTCCTTCCGGCTAGTTCGAGTATTAATTTTAATATTCGGTTTAAGCTATAGCACTAACCTTCCTTAGGAACCAAACTTTTTGTTTGAACTTTAAAAAATTAAATTGAAGTCAGGTGATACTGTAAATTTAATGAAAATTACTAACTGTGGTTTAATTTACAATTCAAATGGTTTGGACTAAATCGTAACTATAGTGGAAAAGAAGAGAGAAGAAAGAGTCGATGGTAAGTCTATTTGGTTATGCATAACTTTATTATCATTACTTGAAAAAGTCTCCAATTAATTAGATACTTAATTATTCACTTTCATCCTGATTTCTTTTTCGAGTGTTATTATTTTTCTTTCTTCTTGGCAAGCTTCATAGATAATTTCTTTTCCTCAGATAAATAATCTGATATTATTTATTTTGAAAAGCATAAGAGCCAATTTTCACCCTTGTTCTTTTTTCAAAATGTTTCTAATAGTACAGAATTTTACATAAATTAATTATTTTTATATAGGAGTAATACTATTTATCATTTATAAGCAGATATCATTATGGCATTTAGCAAACTTCAATACTTTGAACCCTGAAATTATTTTGTGCGTTGCACACGATAAATTAAGCATACGGGCAGAGTTTCTATTCGTAATACAAATCAAATTTAATTTTATAAAATATTAATTCATGGCTTTATGCAACAAATTCTATGTTATTGTTAAAGGATTTTAATTTGTAAATTTATAAATAAGGTCTTATTTCCTTAGATAATATACAATAATTAAATTTATAATCTATATTACTATGACTTAAGAAAAATGACAATTACCTCTGCTAATACTATTTATTATCATTGTTATTGTTATCCACTATATACAAGGACTACGAAGGAAAAATAAATTGATATTTTTAACTGGATTGGATTAGCGTTTTATTCGTTTTATTGGATTATTAGTATTAGTTTTATTCGATGTAATTTAATAATAATAATAAGCGAATAATTTGAATACACGGGTCTCAGCAAAAAAATTGTATGTCAAGGCGGATAATTATCACCCCAGAAACTTAATACACAAAATTAATTACACGCGAAAAGAAAAAAATTTCTAAATTTAGATCGCCTCCGTTTCTAATTGGCCACGATAAATGAAAGTGAATGAATATTAATATTAAAAAATTTAAAATTTAAAATTTTCAACAAAAAAAAAATTTTTTTCATTTATAGATCTAAGATTTAAAAAAAAAAAATTGTAAATTATTTTTTAAACATATAATTTATTAAAAAATTTCATGGCAAATAAAGCAAATAAACATAAGCCACCAGCACAATCACAAAATCAATCTGAAAAGAATTTAAGTTATATACAAAATGAAAATGTATTTTTATTTGTCCCAAATCTTATAGGTACGATCTATTATTGAAGAAAAAGAAATCATTTAATATAGATTTTTCTTGGACTTTTTGTAAAAATAATGATATATTATATATATATATATACTATGTGCGTATATTATTTATTAATTTCTCTAAATTTTAATTTATGGAAACTAGGTTACACTCGAATCCTACTCGCTTTAGCTTCATTGTATTATATGCCATTCGAGCCATGGAAATGTATGGGATTTTATATAATTTCATGTCTATTGGATGCATTAGATGGGCATTTTGCTAGATATTATAATCAATGTAATGTGTGATAATAAATTATTATTGTTATAGTTATTATTCATATACAAAACTTTTAATTGATTAATTTGTTAGCTTGCTTTACTCACTCACTCACTCACTCACTTACTCATTCTAATATGAAAAACCCTAATTTTGATGATAAAAAATATACTTAGGTAGTAAATTTGGAGCAGCATTAGACATGGTGACAGATAGGTTAATAATAATAATAATAATAATAATACTAGAATTATTTATTATCGAATGAGTGAGAAGAGAAAAATAATTCAACATAAAATAAAAAAACCATTTTATAGATCTACAACAACATGTTTACTATGCTATCTTGCATTTATTTATCCATATTGGACAATTGTATTTCAACTTTTGATATCTTTGGACTTAAGTAGCCATTACATGCAGATGTACAGGTTAGTAGTGAATCATGTCCTTGATAAGTGTTAATTGATAGATCTATTACTTATAATTCTATATATTATTACATGCATGTTAGTTCAATAATGACTGGGTTTTCAAGTCACAAAGAAGTTTCAAAGTCTTCAAATCGTATCTTACGTCTTTATTATTCTAATAACGTGAGTTGACAATGATCGATTAATAATATTAATTATTGAGTTATTAACAAGTATAAATTTATAAATTTTATATAAATAGAAATTTCTGTTTTTTGTATGTGCATTAAATGAATCATTTTTTGTTTCATTATATTTATTATCAAAAATATCTAGTAAGTTTCTAAATACTCTCTATTTTTTTAATAGTAAAATAATATATATATATTTAACGAATGGGTTTCTATTTTATATTTTTTCCTTTATTAGATTCAAATTTAACCTTTGCCATCTATCTTTTAACCATGGCTTCATTTCCTGTATGTGTTACAAAACAAATAATTAATATTATTCAATTAATTGGTGCTAGTCGAAACCTTGCCAATGTTGACTTGGAAGATCGTAGAAAAAAGGCCATTAAAAATAAAGATTGATGATATATTTTTTAAAAAATGTATATGTATATATATATATATATACATATACATAAATAGAGAGAAATGCTACTATTTTTTATAATTTCTTAATATGTGTAATATAAAAACAAACAATTAAATTAATAAATCAAAATACTTTGTTATATCACGCGGCTAATCATGAAAAAGTAATATTTTCCTATTTTAGATGAGATTTTAGTCCTTATTTTATATAAAAATATTAGGATGCAGATCTTGATAATGACACACGAATAAAATTTATCCCAACTTTTTGATTTGAAAAAAATTTTAAAAATGAATAACACTGGACCAAGGATTAACTTTTCTAACAGTTCTCAATATATTGGTCGTACTGTTTGTTTAGTAGGACGCGTTTCTAAAGTTTGTAAAGTTTTAATGTTCTATTTTTTGACATTTTTTTTAATACAGTAAAATAAAAAAATTATTCACTCAATAGAAAGCCAACAATTCAGTTACAATCGAAACTAGTGATGGTGGTGAAATTCAAGTTATAACGCTTAAGGTAAAGACAAAAATGAAAAATAAATAAAATTAAAAATAAATAATTAAAAAAATATATGAATTATTGTGATATTAGGGTAATAATTATAATAGCAAATATGTTGAAATTACTGGAGTATTGAACAGTGAACAAGTTTTACAAGAAACAACTTTCCGTGAATTTAGTAATGATAATTTCGGTAAGAATAATAATAATAATAATAATAATAATAAGAAGAAGAAGAATAATAATAATAATAATAATAATAATAATAATAATAATAATAATAATAATAATAATAATAATAATAACGTTAATATTGTAATTGTTTTATATTTTTAGATTTAAAGAATTATGATGATATGGTTTTATTAGCTCATAAATATCAAAATTTATTTTCTAGTTAAAAAACTTTCAACTATACATATACATATAAATATAAATATATAGATTTATGATAAGAATCAATAACAAATAACAAATGTTTTTAATAAAAAATCAATTGTAAATAAAATTTTCATTTTTCTCTGTCAAAATTTTTAAATATGAATGTTATGTAGTATATTTCTAAAATAGGGAGTAATTTAGTTATTAGAAAAGTATAAAAGACTATTCCAATAACATATATGTAAAATGCTTTATCAATTTTTTTGTGCACTACATGATATTCAAGGACTGGTAAATTATTTGATTTTGTTTTAAGTAGACCATAATACTCCTCAACCATCTATGCTTCCAACGTTTAACGTAGATGTCTAATAGAACATCCAAGGAAGTTGATGATGTGTTATTTATATACATATATATATGCAACGAAATCAGACAAAGTGAACATCTGTATTACCAAGGACTTCAGGGTTCAAAATTTTTAACATCACTGATTTCAAATTACCTTTGTTTTGAATGCACATTTACTATTACTTTTTTTTGGAACCAGTAACAAGACTAATAAAATTATCTAAAGAAATTTTTTTTTTGGTTGAGCAGTGTCTGCATTAACCCAATCTAAATGAGAAAGCAAAGGGTCTAATAATTTTTCAGTCTCGTGGGTAGTATAGTAGCAATTAAAATGAATTTTGATGAACCACTTTTTTATTAAATAATTTAGTGTTTTGTTGGGAATCAAAAACTGGTAATAAAGCTTCTTCCAAGGCTTGGTTTTTTCAATATTTTTAAAACAGATGATGGGAAATTCTCCTTTTTCAATCAGTTCTTTGTTCTGATTATTGTAAATCTTTAATTTTTCTTTCTATAAACTCTGGGTTTTTGTGACCATGTTAATTAAATTAATTTGGTTTTTTAACTGGTCTAATTCTTGGTTGTGTTCTTCCCCAGTTAGTAAGTTAACCTGAGAAAAATCTTTAACCCTGGGTCATTTTTTCCTCCTTTTCTAATTCTTCTATTGCATTCCTGTGGTATAATTTTACTATTTTTCTTTTTCAATAGTTTCAATTATTCTATTCATCTTCTCTCCTTTGTTTTCTTTTATTTCTTTTTCATTTGGTTTCAATATCATTAATAGAATTGAGCCAAGTCTGTTAAAAACTGTCCGAGAAAAGCAAAATATATTTTTTTCTATTCATATTCGCTGTTTATTACCCTGAAATTCTTGCTGATTAGTTTGTTTAGAACAAATATGTTCCTCCATAATTTTATGACAAGCCTGTTCTAATTTCCACCCTTTTTTTCTTGCTAATCAAAATTCCAAACATCTTCTGGGAGCATTTTCTCAATTTTCTCTTTTCTAAGTTGTAACTTTTTTGCATTTCAGTTCTTTTGTTTGTAAGATTTGTATCTTAATTTTGTGGCCAATTTTTCTTTGTAATTTACAGCAGCAAAAAAAGTAATGCGGGTTAAGAAAAGGTGGGGTAGCTGCCCAGTGAATGCCACCTATTCTTTTACATTTCACTAAATACACATTAAGCTTTTTTCTTTCAATAACTTGTGATGGAGGTACAGCAAGATCAGATTAAGACTTGCTAGGATGTTTTATCACATATTGAGAAAAATCCCCTCTAAGACACAATAAAGCAATAAATTCACTTAAAAATAGCCACCTAAAAAAAAGAACACCATTCCAGAGGCATATGTGACAATCTTAGGATCACTCTTACCTGAGCTTGAGAATCAAGATCTATCTGATATCATGTTTCACCAACTGGCATTACATCACCTTTCACTTGATATAATCGCTTCAGAATGAGCAATATAGTGTTATGGCACCCTGTGCAATACTTGGGGAAAATCATCAGATGGAAAATATCTCTACCTCTTTTTGACAGGTTCGGAAAGCCCTTTAAATCATTAGTCTAAAAGAAAGAATACCTGTTGATAGCTCCTGCTGGCATCACTACCCAGAACATTGGTTGGAAAGACCATGCACTCATCCTTGAAAGTGAGGTAAGTACTGGGAGGGAAGATATAAAAAAACATTTATTACTTCAAACAGTGCACATGAGACTGAGCTACAGAAAATCAATACCATTATAATAAATGAAATATCTATGGTGAACAATGATCTGTTCACCTTCATCAGCAATACCTTCTTCTGGGTTTACATTTTTGGAGGTGTACCAATGTTGGTCATGGGGATTTGGCCCAGCTGCACCCAGTTCACCCTTCCTATGTTTTCAACCTGCCAGCCTGAAAAAATTCCTCCCTCTATTTTAGAGGCAAATAAACAACATCAACTTTTATCAGATTCTTCAAGAGGTGAGGATGAGAAACCTGTCACAAAGAAACAAATAAATCATCTAGTCAAAATGTAGGCACACATCAAGAAGCTGAAGATCTTAACATGCTATTTTTTGAGCATCTTCTTTTCAATGAAATCTTCAATGATCAGATCATCTCAAAGAGTAGATTAAAGATGTTAGCTGAAATGGTTTTGAAAAAAATCAATTTCAATAAGCAATTTCAGATTTACAGTATTCTTTATATCCATAGACATTAAAAGGTTATCCAGAATTTCAGTTATTGAGTTGAAGTGTTCAAATAATTTTGGATATAATTTCGACAACTAATAAATAAAGCTCCGAACGAATCAATGAAATTCGAATTGTACTCTGATTCAATTCGAACTGATTCGAATATTAAACATATATAATTTGATTCGATTCAATTTGATTTGAACTGATACGAATATATAATTTGATTCGAATCAGCTCGATTCGAACTAGTATGGTGACCGAAACTACGCTTAGTGGGCCGAAATTGCCGAAATTAATTGGCCTAAACTTTGACAAAACTGATTTTAATGGTCGAAATTGAGAGTTTTTAAAATAAAGTAGATTGATTTAGATACTTATTATATGTATTGGACGAAACTACCTTTTTTTCAAAAGCAGTTTCGGCTATAATATTCTTTACCAATTAAAAAATTTAAAATATACACAATCTTGGTTTAGAAGATAGTTTGGGTTTAGAAATTTTTTCCAAAAATCCGTTATTATTATATTCAAACCTTGTCACAGCGGACTATAATATTAATATTAATATTAAAAAGTCTTCATTTACGAATGGTTATCATTTATATAAAGAATTATTATCTTTACGAC
>CAJVPN010001562.1:0-13479 GCA_910592215.1 Entrophospora candida
ACCGACAATCAAAGTAAAGTCGAACTTGACATAGAAATGGTCTTGCGAGGAACACCACGACCTCCACAGAAACCACAGGATCGTAATCGCGAAATACGGATTCGAACAGTATTAAATGACCGTAACATTGGATCAGATAGAGTTTCTTTGGGGCATTAAGTTTCCAAAATGAACGTTTATTATTATAGGCGGGATTGATCGAAGTTAATCAAGATCTACGAAGCTTGCAAAACGAATGTCAATTATTCAATAATTATATAGGCGGGTTTGATCGAAATGAGTGTTAAAGACAATTTATACGTTTTATTTATTATTTATTTATATATAAATAAAATAATCATTAATGAATTTTAAAATAAAATACCTTTTAGTTTTTGCTGAATCCCATCTACATAAAATTCTTCATGACTATTACAGTATTAAGTTTCAATAAAATAGTTTTTCATGGACCTATCTAAAACTTATTAACCAATACCCCTCATAAAGTAATGACCATATGAAGGCTTAAATTATTCTATACCTTCTCATTTATTATCAAATCTTTTAAAGCGATATTGAGAAATAATCTGAGCTATGAAGTGAAAAAGTAATACCGTTTTTGAATAGCCGTGAATTCATGTAGAGAAGACCTTTCGATATGAAAGAGTATCCATTAAAAAGCTTTAATGGAGTACTTTTATTTTACTCTAACAACGAAGTTAGAGTTTATTATAAAGATAGCGAAATATTTTTAAAAAAACTTCATGTGACACGAATTTCGAATATATTTTCACATGTTGGAATTGTACCATTATTTTTTTTTCTTCTGAACATTAACATTATAACTTTTAATATAATGATCAAGTCTTATATAATATCTAAAGAAATAAGTAATCTCAACTGCTTCCACTACTATGTAATATAAAGATAGAAACAATACATTACTATTATTCTTATAATGAAAAAAAAAAATATTTGCATACGCTTGACACTTTCTTCACAACATTAATACCTGACCTTTACCAAGACATTCTATTATTGCTTTAACAGATTCAGCAATTTTTCTTTTATGCTTTTCCTTTTGAAAATTTGTTTTATTTAGTCTTTGTTTAGTACTAATGCCCAAATCAATTTTATTTATAAAAGTAATGTAAATATAAATAACTTGACCAGCTTAACCCATCCATATCTAATGGCGGTGGTGGTGATTCACTATTATTAACCAAAGGTGACATTGAATGAAATGTTTATTTATTGAATATGTTAATATTGTCAATATTCGTTGCGGAAATAACTATCTCTACATCCCACAAAGTAAAATTTTTTTTCAATACAAGAAAAGAAACAAAATATTCTTTGAGTTTTTTTCTATCTGCACACACAAAAAAATTTATGTAGTATATACAGTATATATACGACAAAAGTATAGTATAATTATATTATTGCATAAATACCTATATAATCGTGTTGGTTTACTGGGATTTGAACTTCATTCAAGTCACCAGACTATATCAATACACGTACGGTAGTCTTGTATTGAAGTTCTTCTTCACCTTGTTCGTTGGGTTTTTCATCATATTCGACTACATCTTCGCGGCATAGTGTTCTTTATTCTCTTTGTAGTCATATAGTCAAATATTAACGATATATTTAAAAATACTTAATATTGTTGCGGCAACACAGCCGGGATATCTACCTGTTAATAAACCAAGAAGATGTTTGTCATCATTGTATTGAATCCTTTTGTATAATAGTATAGATTGATTAATAAATAAACATATACATATGTATATATATATTTGCGATGCAAGTTTTTGAAAATATCCTCCAGATTGTACCATTATTATTTTACAATGAATAATGCAACATAACCTTTCTTGTATCATCTATTATTGATAATAATAGGCTAAAATTCACGTACATGGTCAATTTGAATTCGTATCCAAACACATCACCCCAATATTAATAAACACGATTTGTTTTTGAATCGGAACAAAATTATTAACAATGATTGAATTAATAATAACAAATAGTTAATATCAATATTTTATTATTACATTTGTACATCATAGAAAAAAAAAATGAATAAATATAAACCAACTACATGATATTTTTCATATACTAAAAATATTGAAATATTTATAACAAAAATTTTATACATATTGATGAAAAATCCAATGCAATATTTTACTTGGTTTCAAATGAATCTTCTTTCCCTACTATATCAATAGTGTGAGCATGTGTATGAATTAGGAGTACAATATGATCCATTTGGACAACACCCTCCAAGGGAATCCGTACAGCAATAATAGTCTATTTTACAGCAACTATCCTTGTAGTAACATTTACTATATCCAACTGGGCAATACTGAGCATTAACACTTAAAGCATGACCTGTGCGAGGTGCTGGAGTTACAGCAGCTAAAGCTCCGAAGGATCCGAGAATAAGAACAAGGATTAAGATAAAATTCTTCATTTGAAAGTGCGTTGGAATAAAGATATTTTTATATTTAGATTAATAAACAGAAATATGATTTTAATAAATGTATTATATGGAACAAATAATGATTATAATATAAAAGTATTGATTTTTTGTATTTTTTGATGAAAAGAAGATGGGTTTAAACCGAGGCTTTTTATAATGATTTGAAAGGGGAAGTTATCTCCTTTTTAAAAACTATTATTATGGAATTAATTTTAACAATGATTTTTAGTCATATTGTACGCAATCAATAAAAAAAGGTATTCGCTTAGGAATTTTCTATTCCACGGATTAAACGTGCAGTAAATATTTTCCCAACACATTTTACCAAACTAAATTTCTTTGTTTTACCAGTATTTGGTTAGTTGTAAGAGGCGTAAACCTTTTGAAAATGTTATGTAAAAGTATTTTTAACAATGAAATTTAAATAAAGCATTCAAAGATTATTTTGTTTGAATGAAAAAACTAATTCGAATAAAGTCCATCAGTTGATAATCTTTTACTAAAAAAATCTACTCTTGATATTTATGCGTCAGACGAAGAGCTTGAAATAGACCTTGAAAAAGATGAAGTTGGTCAATATTAATATTGTCTCTATTGTCTCTATTATTGTTGTGAAATGAAATCTATGCTAATTTGCATGTCCAAACTAAATCAGCCAATATTAACCTAGAAAAATTGTTATTCATGAATCTTGTTCCATTTATGTTTCCTTAATGAATGAATAAACAAATGCAGTCAAAACTCGTTAAATCCATAGGTCTGGTACAGCAAATTCTATGAATTTATTGAATTATGCCATTATCGAGAGTCGTTCTTTAATGAGAGTGATATAATAATAATGACTTTATAGAAAAGAAAGATTTCGATAAAAAATTCATAATTCCCAATTATTATTAGCCAAAAGCTCTTTGCAAATTCTACGTTTTTCAAGAAAATATAAATTCTTTTTTGTTATCATCATCTGCTTGATTTGAAACTTGAATTCATTTACTACTTACCTAATGGCAATATTTTAATGGTTACATGAGAGAAGCGATGATAGCATATAATAAAAGATCATTGATTATGAAATTACCGAATAATAATAATAATGAATTTATCGAATACGAATTTAACAAGCTTTGGCCATAAACAAATAAACTACAATGAATTAAACAAATTAGGGATTTAATTAATTCAATTAATAATCAATAACTTCAGATGGTAGATCATTACGCACAGATAGTTTCTAAATTTGTAGAATCCATTGGTCGCACGCCAAAATTTATACAGCCCGAGTCATCTAAACACAAAATTTCAAATTCTAGAATATTCAGAAAAATAAAATTTCTTAAATAGAGAGTGATCTTCTCCTAAACTATCATCAATAGTTAACGACCTAAGGAAGAGGTAGCAAAATTTAGGTAAACATTATTTAAAATATAGAAAGTTACTAATATTCAAACCATCACATCTTTTTTAAGTAATAGATATTTACATCAAACTTTTTATAGAATTATTCTTTGTCATTGACTATATAAAATTATGAAGAGTCTGAGTCCAAATTACTCTGTGTCCATGTGATAGGCTTCAAAATGCAGAATAAAATTGGTCGGTTTTAGATGACTCGTGCTATACAAATCACCTAGTCCTACAACTTTTCGTGTCACATCATCGAGAAAAAATAAAAAAATGCAATAAAAATTGTTTGATCATGTGATATTTCCTAGCCATTCCATGAATAAGTATGCAATAATATTGACATTGGCAATTTTTATTTTGTTTCAATTCGTTTAAACTTTTTTGTCTGAACATAGCAAATTTGATAAACGTGTGCAACTTTGAGACTCAAATCCTCCATAATAACATAACATACCAACAAAATGAAATCGTAACTTTGTAGGGAAAGGTATTGGGCTTCAAAAAATTACGATTTATTTTTTGGAGTTACATGACCAATAAAAAGTTAAAAACAAATATTCAGAAAAAGGAAATCTATTGCGTGTAATCAACTCAAAAAAAACCAATGAAATTGTAATTTTGATTTTTTTTAAAATGAATGATTATTTTTGTATGTTTGATTTTGATATATGTCGAAATGTAAGTGAAAAAATTTAATTTCACATGACAAAATGGATGGATATCTTGTTTGCACGATAATAAATGCAAGAACTTTCATTTCTGAAAAAAGAATTCGTGTAATAGACTGGCCACTCAATAGTTCTGACCTTAATCCTATTGAAAGTTGGTTATAGAAAAAAACCACAATAGAATTTTAACATGATACTTCTACTAACATGTTGGTAAAAAAAGTTATTAAAAAATCTCTAATGATAACCATTGAAATAAATACTGTTCGAGTTGCTCGTTCATAATCTGTTAATCTGTCCAAAGTATGATTTTTACTAAAATCAAGGAAATTTGCATGTCAGGGAGTTTGATTTTTTTTTTGAACAAATTTATGTATATATTTCTCTAATATATGTTTCATTTTCTATCTTTTCAGTTATGATCCAATGATTTAACAGGTATTGGAGGTTATATAAGAGGAAAAAGTTATGGGTTTTAGAGACTAAACCATTATTTTCTTTTCTTCTAAACATCAACTTTATAACTTTTAATGCAATAAGTATTATATATTATTGGCAAAACATTCTCATTTATACTTAAAGAAATAAATATTCCATTAATGTGATACAAGTTATTTGTTTGTTTGTTTATTACCTTTGTACTTGATCAAAAAAATGATATTGATAAAAAATAGATCATTGCTTATTTTATATTAATTAATATTATGTGTTAACATATGTTGGACATTGACATAGAATTTATCGGACCAAAAAAATTTTCTTAAATAATAGGCTTCGAATAAAATACTGTATATATTAATATTAATATGCTAATTCAATTCAATTAACCCATTTTTTCTTTATCAATCTATTTTTCTTTAATAGTCTTGTTGTATATAGTGATAATAATTAGATGTGGGTTGATGCATAATGCGCATGATACCCCGACGAGCGAATTGTGTAATGTTACACTTTTTTTTTTTTTTTAAAAAAAAAAACCCCTCTTGGTAAAAACCATAGAATATTCTTATCCGAAGATCAAAAAAGATTTATTTATTAACCATAAAAATCTTTTTAAACATATAGAATTTCAATTACTTATATGCTATTAAATCAATTTACTCTATACGACTTTTGACCACTTCTATGACTAAATATGCTTTTATCTGTTGTTGATTTTGGGCATTTGATCTGTCATTACGTGAAGATCTTAAGTGTCTCTTGCACTAGTTTAAAACCATTGACTAAAAATTGATAAGAAATATTAATATATATATATGTTGTGCGTGAAAATGAAATAGTTAAATCATGTTCGATAACACATGCATGATGCGCATGATGCAATACCCATCTCTAATGATATTAATATAAATAGTAATAGCAGAATTTTCCTTCCTTTCTCAAGAGTAATATAGACTATAAACATCATTATTGTAATTTATATTATCTTATTAAAATAAGCCATTTATAAGTTAAAATCCCTTAACGATAAATATAGAATTTGTTGATCAAAAGCTGCGAGTATACGAATAAAACGAGTAATTCGAATAAATGAATAATTTTAATATACCGAATAATGATAATAATTTGTAAATTTATACATCTGAAATCGATTCCCCAAATTTTATCGAACATTCTAAAGTTTTATGCCCGGAATTTTATAATAGGGTTTCGCATCCTGGAGGAGATAACAATAATAACAATAATTATTATTTATTCGCTATAATAATTTTTATATTTTAGTGAAAATGGTTATTTACATATATAGTATTTCATGGAAAATATAACAAGTTTGTTATTGCATGCTGTGTAAACTACATACAGAAGTCTTATCTGATTGTGCAAGTTGTAATGGTTAGGATATATTAATATCGTAATAGAGATAATCAACATAGTAATAGTAAAAATATAAATTTTTTTTTGTTTTTATTACAAAAAAACATTTTAAACAATAAATTTTCTGCCTAAAGCTTGGTTTTCTTAAATATATTAGTCATTATCTTTTTATTCTTTTTATTATTATCAAAATCCATTTTTTTATTAAAGCATTTATTATTTGTTATAAATAATATCCGTAATATATATATGCTAGAATAAATATAACTTTTGGGAAATAAAAATTACCAAGTTTTTATTATACTGTATGTGTTGATATGCGCCGATGGTTTTTAATTATAGAGAGGCGTGAGATTCCTTCTACACACGATTGGCGAATTAAAAGTTGTCAATACGAAAAAAAATTCTTCGAAGTCTAGGGTTACTCAGTAGCAAAGTCAAAAACTTGTAAAGAAATAATAATATTTGAGTGTCAATATGTATCATAATTGATCACCAATTAAAGATGTCCAACTAAATAAATGTATTAATGTTCGATAGGCTGTATAAAAGTCTAAGTCCGTGATTTCTTATATCATTATTTGAAGCACTGGCCTGTAAAATATTATGTTTCTGCCACATTAGTAGTACTCTATTAAACAAAAAAACCCACTGATTTACGTGTCTCTGTCACAATGACAAACTACCAAAATTCTTTGAACATTAGTTGAACTAGTGCATCATAGTCTTGCATGATACAATGACGTTGATATCTTTTTTTTGTAAACTATTCAATGTTTCATCAACATGAAAAAATCTCGTATATAGTCATTGCTTGTATAGATATTAAGTCTGGCAAGTGTTTTTAGATCAGTGTGGTATATCGGCTAGCTATATGTGCGTTTTGAACAGACTTTTTTTATTTGAATCAAATCGATATCAACAGTAATAATATACATTATCTGAACTAAAATGCATCGTGAATTGCTTACAATTTATTGTTTTTTTGAGTTCGTAGAGCAACAATAGAATATTTTTTCAAATGACAAAGACAAGAGACAACCTTTAGAAATGTTTAAATTAATTATCAACTTAAACTCACTTTTATTATTATTTTTTGTTTAGAAAAAAAAATAAATGGGAAGGAGATACTTTCCACTTACTACTCTTTAATCGTTATGTCATTATTACTAGATCTATACCAAGTTTTTTACATTTTCATAATCAAGCTTAGAGAATCCTCTTTTGTAAGAGATTTTTCTTTTTTGCTAATCGGGATAATAGAGGATACTTTTTAGGAAATTAAGCATTGCAACCCATTCTTTTTTCCTTGCTCTCTTCTCAATATTGTCTTGATTTCTTCTCAAGAAACAAAATTTCATCTGCTCTTGAGGGTGTACTTTTTGGTATTGCTCTTCTATGAACTGCTATGAGATTTTTGTGTCTCATCCGTCACGAATAACGTTGTTCTCTGAAACTTATTTCTAGTCCCGGCTCAGGCACTTATTCGGGATCGCTATCAGGGATATTGTTTTGGTTTTTCTTTTCCGCTTTCTTTTTCACTCTTTGTTCTTTCCTTCTTTGAGGTTTACTGCTTGACTCAGTAGGGCTCTCCAGGTTTGACCATCACATATTTTCAAGTATGAAAGCCTTTCCCTTATCTTTTTTGTTTGTAGGTTGTGGTCGGCGAATAATATCCATGAGGCCATTAATCCACTTAATCCAATACAAAGAAGAGGTTTGGGCTAATCTTGGAAGTTTTGCATTTTCAACCTTGTCATCACTTTCAACGATCTCGTCATTATTGTATATTGTATATTGTTTTTTGTTATTTTAGAATGAGAGTTGGAATAATTTAAAGATTCAAGGAGAATATCTTAAAGGATTAAATCCAATATTTATCATATCAAATACAACACTCAATCCATTCAATCTATCAGCAAAAATTATCCAATCGCTTGACGACTTACAATTACCAGTAACAAGAGAAGAATCTGATGATTTGAAAAAAAAATTGATGGCGAAAAGGATTATTTAAAATTCAGGTAAAAAAAAACTAATTTATACAAGTATCCGAGATGTTTTTAAAGCACAAAAATGGTTGTGATAATAAAATTTTTTTCTTTCTATATTAACATCAAAAAAAAAAAAAAAACAATAATAAGTGGGGTCTGTATCATTTTGTCAACAATCATTTCGTCGACAGTTCATTTCACCGACAACACCCGACATTTAACTTCAAATGATAAAATTTGTTAATAATATGTGCCCACACGCGAAATCATCACCCCCGTGTTGTCGGTGAAATGAACTGTCGACGAAATGATTGTTGACGAAATGAACGCCACCGTTTAACCATATTTAGTATTTTATTAATGGCAATGGACCAGTCAACTGAGGTAGTCGTCTTCTACATTTTATGTTATCCTTGGCTATATTTAAAAAAATTTTCTGAAGGTTATCAGAGATTTTAGAAGCATCTGCTATTTCTTTATCATCTTTTTCATTGGGTCTTGAGCCTCCACGTATACCAATTGAAATTTGTCTGCAGTATTTAAATATCCCACACTGTCCGCACATTCCCTTTTATGGTTTTTCGTGCTTATTTCTCCGAACTTGTAATTTATAGATGAAATGTACCATAGACTGGCTTGCAGGCATGGGTGCACGAAATTATTTAAATGTGGTTTTTCTAACGTACCCAAATTTAAAAGTGGATTTCTTGGTCCTAACGAAAAAGCCATAATGCTATAAAAAATCAAGCAGATGTCGTAACTAAAACATTCTTATTAGCATGGTAAAGAACATTTGTACTTACAAAGTTGGTAAAGTTTTGCGCAAGATTCGAACCGTTGAAACCATTAAATGGTCGTTTTTATCTGAACATTGTAGATCATCAATCATATTATTCCAACCACTATCTGTTAGATTCTGATTGAAAAACTTTGTTAAAAAATTGTGAACGTTTAATGGAATCAAATTTTCAATTCTGTCATCAAGTTCTTTCAAATAAGGATTCAGAATATCTAGAGGAAGTTTTCTTGTAAATTTTGAATTTGGTCTCAAGTCAATCAGTGAATCGTTTAAATTAATCTTATTGTGGTGTTGAGAAATTAGCATCATATCTCATGTAATGCATCAATGAATTCAGTTAATTACCGAAGATGATGTGGTCTGTATTTTATAGTCTTCGATAGTGAGCTGGACCTCCGTATCAAATAATGATTTTTTTACAGCTAATAGCTCCCTTTTGCTTTCTTCAAGTGCCTGCAAAATCAACAGTTTATATTACATGGATGCACTGAATGAAAAAAAGTAATCACTAATAAAAGTAATTTACCCTCGTATCTATTCTTCTAAAAATCGTTGTAATTTCTTCAGATTCCAACACCCGATCTGCTTCCTCAAAAAGTCTTTAGCTTTTTTTTGTACGCTTTTCAATACCGCTTGATGATTCATTAGTGAATGGACATGATGCTTGAAATCGCTTTGAATTAATTCTTTGTCAGATGTTCTCAAATCTAACGATCTAGTTTCCAAATATTCTAGACATTTGAGGAGAGACCAGTTTTTAAATGGTGTTTGTTCTGATATATACATTCCTTGAAAAAATAATCAAATATTATCAGTAACAATATTAACAATATTTAAAAATATAATTAGGGTAAGTGTATATGGTTGCATTGATAAAATAGGTCCCTGGAAAAATATCAGCACTAATGTTGGTTTCCAAAACTAGAGAGTTTCGCAACTGTGCGAAAGTCAAAAGGTTTCGGCATAAGTCGAAACTAGTTTTGACCTTTGACTTTTGATTTTTGATTTAGCTTTGACATGTAAGTTTTAATTTTAGTTTTGACTTTCGCTTCTTCAAAATAGTTTCGGCAATCAACATTAATCGGCACTAGGTAGGAATGATCTTCCTAGTGGGCGTATATGACAATCTCCCCCAATAATCGACCATATGGGACTGTACTAGTGAATAATCCACACGATTATCGGCATATACGCCGTAGGATATTGTGTATGCAAAAAATAATGCCATAAAAAGCATAAAATTACTTAACTGGTTAAGCTGTTTATACTTAATAACTCGACGAATATACGCGTAAAGAAAATACTATACGAGAAAGAGAAAAGGTTGTATGTATAATTTAATCCGGTGGTCAGAGTATATAATATATCAGAATATATAATAATAATAGGAAATTGAGTAGTAAAAAACAATAAAAGTATATATAAATAAATTAAAATTTTTTTTTATTATTGACTACCTTTAATATAACACGAGAGCCTGCAAAATTCACATAAATTTCATCTATATTACAATTTCCCACTTTGTTGATTATCCAGCTCTTCATACATAAACATGTTCTTGCAGCTTCTGGTAATAAACAATTCCGCGTTTTACTAATTCTATTTCAGCAACTATTCTGTTCTGATGAAACACTAGTCGCTTGAATTGTAAGATAATCTCATGCCATATTACTTGCAAATGGGTATTCCTTAGCACGCGCTTGTCACCATAAAGAGAGGATCTGTCTCTTCATCTCTCTCCAATGTAAGGCAATGGTCTAACTCTGATACTGCAAGAGTTGAGGTGATTATAAATGTTGAAATTTGTGGAAGGACAATTTGTCCAAGTTGCATGAAATATTGACGACTGATATTTATTGTAGATGTTGATGTTCTTTTTATAGGAGATGATATATTGGAAGATTCCTCCTAGTAAGTTTCAAAATGGTTTTAATATGTCTGCAAGCATTTTGACCTGTTTTTCCGAGAAGTTAGAGAGCTTGGTTTGTGGGTCTAGAATTGAAGAATGATCCGTAATATCACAATTTTTTTTGGGGTATTGATGCTGCAACTTTATGTTATATGAATTCATCTTCTCCCATTGTAAGAAAATTACCCTGTGATAAAGAAAAGAAACAACAGGCGGAGTTTGTTGTGTTATGCAAGCTTTCAATGGCATTTGGAGATCTACAGCACTTGAAACACTTACTTCTGGCATTCCTTGATTGATAGCATTTCAATAAAAATTTTAAGGATGTTTCTGGTAATATTGAATTTACAATTCTATATCATGCAACACAGTGGGTCGATACACACTCGCACACTATAGATTTCATGACATTGTTTTCATTGATATATTGTTTTAATGATTCCAGACTTGTTTCATTAATAATCAATCATGACATGATAATAACATGTAATGCTAAGCTGTTGGGAGCACTTTTGAGGAATATATAAAATGATATTTTATGAACGTTAGTTGGCCTTGATTATTAGATTCCAGATGTTCAATTAGTTTTTTTTTGATAGAAAGGCAGTAACTTTATATTAAACAAATTTTTTTTATAATTGTTTTTTGCAAAAAAATATATGAGCTAATAATAAAATTATTTAAATATTTCTCAAAAAATGCTATTTGAAAAAATATTTGGATTTACATATTTACATACCACTACTGCTCTACAAACATATATTTCATGGTTAATTCTAGAAACTAATTGAAAGATGAAACTAATTGGAAGCATGTGTTTATATAAAGGGATAAAAAAGAATCGTTTCCATCAATTTTAGAAAACATATTCCCTGGATGGTCATAAATTCTCTCGCAATTTATCCAAAATTCCCACAACAAAAATAAATCTGTTATGACGAATATATTTCATAAAATTTCAATTAAAGCAAGGATAAAAATACAATTAAAACCATGATAAGATTCTCAATTTTTGCATTTTCTCTCGTATTTATAACTCTTGTAATTAACTAATATTTTAATATTGATTTTATTTACCAGAGTTATAGACAAATTGTAGAAAATGTATACTCAATCAGGAATTAATTTTAATTGGAATTTACGTAATATTTTACCGGCACATTTTTTAGAACCATTAGCATAACATATTTTATAATAAACAAAATAAACCATGGGAACAATAATAATAATCATACATTTATCTTTGGCTTTGTGAATTTTTAAATATATATATTTAAATTCCAATTTAGTAATTGAACAATCAAAAACAACCCAAATAAAGATCAAATAAAGATCCAAATCAAAATAAAGATTAAAGTAAAGACTAATAAATAAAAAAGTTTTTATGCTTAAAAAAACAAAAAAAGAAACGATTATGAAAATCTGTATTCAAGAAAAGGAAATAAAAATGACAATTACTACTGTACTACTGGATTAAAGATTAAATTAAGGGTTAAGGTTAATGTTATAATATTAATATTATTCGAATTATTGTTATTATTATCATTATCATTATTTATTCGAATTATCAATTTTATTCGAATTATCATTAATTTTATTCTTTTTATCTTTTATTCTTTTTATTCTTTTTATTCTTTTTAAACTTTATTCGAGTAAACTTTCAATGTAACTCGAATAAAAACTTGTGATGGTGATGACAAAATGATGAAAATGGCAATAGTAGACAATAATCTTTTCCTAACGATGGTTTCAATGTTCTTGTTGCATTCAGACTTATTTAAATTTATATAAAATCTTCAGATTGGTGATGTTTTATTATGTTAAAAATAACATAAAGCATGTATTAAATGTTACTATTGCTTCATTTATAGTGGTTTTGATCCATAAGCGCCAGGCGAGACCGTGAATCTATTGGTTGCGCGTGGTCCTAATAAAAATAAAAACAATTTAATTCCTATATAGTATTTATTTTTCAGCATATTTTTGAGAATTAGAGACCAAATAATTTTATTTTTGAAAAAAATCAAATTATTCTTATTATAATTCTCTACATCTATTAAAAAAAAAATAGTCTGAATTGGTAATTTAATTCCTAGTATTTATTTTTCAGGAATTAGACTCGAGACCAAATAATTTTATTTTTGAAAAAATCAAAATATAGTAATTACATTCCTACATTCTTATTACTCCGCATCTGTTTGTATCTTTTCAATGACACAGAAGTATAAAAGGGAAAATTATTATAAATATTTACACAAACAAACAAACAAACCCTGAATTGTACCTGTCTGGGTAAATCAATTCATGTTATATAAATTATGACCATTTTGTTCTCTCAATTTGAGAGAAAAATATGAAAAAGAAAATTAAAAAATTAATATTTATAAATACAAGATTTCCATTTTCGCTCATTTTAACCAGTAAATCAT
>CAJVPN010001563.1:0-13461 GCA_910592215.1 Entrophospora candida
AAGGACATCATTTTTAAGATAATAAAGATAACTTGTATTTTTACAATAATTAAAGTACCTGTTCGACAAACGTGTTAAAATATTGATTTTTATTTTTGTTAAGAAAAGTAATTCTTACAGGTAAGCTCCAATGAAATTTTTATTCATATTCTAGAGAAAAGATATTATTTAACAGGCTATCATTGCTTGTGCAACTTTTTAAGCTTTTTGATTTAGCGATCTCCTGATCTAATATTCTACTTATATGATATGCATCTGGATGTGATTTGTGTGCTTGTTGCAATCACTACTACCACTACTATTATTATTATTGTTATTATCATGAATTTCTTCTAGTTATAAATTTAAAATTCTTTTCTCATCATGGCCACAGCTCACAAGAAAAAGAAAAAAAATTTTCCCCTCCCACAACTTAAGAGAAATTAAAAGTGCTATTCTTTAAACTTTTACTTAACAAACTTAACAAAGTTCACACATCTTTAAAAAACTTAAATTTTAGTTGGATGAATCCACCAGCAACTTCACAACTAGAAACTGGTCATATATACCTTTACACAATTGACTTCTTGACTATTCAAGAAGCAACAACAAAACCAAAACTATGTTGGATTGGACACATCCATTCATACAACACCAAACTAAAAATGGATAGCCGAAAGATGAGTGTTCTTTGCCTTCCTTGATGGATGTATATAATAGTGAAAAAAAGTGGGTAAATATAAATGATTTGTGTATAATAATATGCTCCAGGGGTTGTGATTTGCCACCTGTCTTAAAACTCATAATGGCTGCTCAACATCTGCACAAGATTTGATCAGTTCAACTCATGTGGCTGGTTTAGAGATCTGATTAATCCAAGATTTTTCCTTTTTATTATTTGTTTTTAAACGCAATCAGATACACAGCAAATCTCAATTTAGCAGATAAGTTTAGCCCAAGAAATTTATCCGCTAATATTACAGTCAAACATTGTCACAGCGGATTATAATTAAATTCTTGTCACAACGGATTTTGAATAAAATTTTTTTATGTGTCCCGTTCATCCGTTGTGACAAGGTTTGACTGTATTATGTTCATTATATCAAGAGAATTGATCGAGAAATTTACAAATGCACCTCGCCGATCATTAAGAGGAATCTTTTTTGTTGTAAAAAAAAATATTATTTATATGAAACATTTTTTTTAATATCTCATGTATGTATAGGTGTATATATTATAATTTAATTTTTTGGGAAAAAAAGTTTTTAATAATAATAAAGTAGGATGGAATACATTAAATCACGAGTTATTCTCACATCGATAACTCACAAGAACGCCAGAAACATTCTTTTAAATAACAATAAAAATTCAACGCTTCTATTACCACTTATGGGATATAATAATAAAAATAGTAATATAAGAGAAAGTTTTATGAATAGAAGAACAATTAGCAATTATGTGAGATCTGGTTTTTCTAAAGGAATGAATCAAAATCTTCGATTATCTACAACAAACAATAAAAACATTTATTATAATAGTCTATACTCTAATCATCTAAATCCTATTAAAAAATGTAAAGGAGTTTTATTTGATATTCATTCATTTACAAGATCAGATAATAACAATTCATCCAAGCTAAATAGGAATTATACAATCAATGCAACGTCAAATAGTCATGGTGACGTTGTTGATGGTGGTGGTAGTAATATTGGCGTTAGAGATGTAAATGATATTGCTGGCAATGTTAATGTTAGTCATGTTAGTAATGTCAATAGCGATTTTAACGTTAATAATATTGATAGTAGTGGAATTAATAGTAGCAATTATGGAGTCAATCAAAATAAAAAAATATTATTAAATGTTTTAGAAATTTTAAATGATTTTTCTTCAATAGAAGAATTCAATGAAGATATATCACATCGAATTAAAAAAAATCCACAGAAATTAACTCAGGTAGAAAGAATGTATTCAAAACTGAACGATTATGGAATAACTCCAAATACAACAACCTACAATATAATTCTCGATGCTATTAATAATCTGAAGAATGAACCACGTGCTGTATCCAAAATGGTAAATTATTATCATAGAATGATAGAAAATCAAGTTGTGCCAAATCTCTATACTCATTCTATACTGATAAAACAAATTTATAAAAGAGATCATGAAATCAATAACCAGAAAATATTTTGGGCTATGAGATTAAAGTTAAATCCAAACGACAGATACGCATCGAAAGGTTTGGATAATTTTATTGATGAAGAAAAAAATATAGATTTAGCATTAGAAATGCTTAAAGGCACTTTTAACATTAATGGATTTTTGTATGATGGTAATATATGTGATAAGCTATTATTTTCATTTGCTTTTCGTGGTAAAGTCATGGAAGCGTTAAATATTTTTGAGATTATGGAAAAAAATAAGGTCGTTTCACCACTTACATATGGATATTTGGTTCGTTTGTATGGTACAATTGGTGATATACAAAGCGCATTGGAATGTTATCAAGAATATCTGAACCAGTTACCATCATATCATACCGAAATTAGAAACCCGTTAGCCATCTACAATCAACTGATATATGCCTACATAAACTGTGGTGATTTAAAAGGTGCAACAAATGTTATGGATGAACTTATTCCTCAGAATAACCTCGAGCCAAATGACTTGACTTATTATTATCTTATAAAGTATTTATGTGAAAGAGGTGAAATTAAATTGGCCAATGAATATCTCAATAAATACAATAATCATCTATTACAATCATTGTCATCGCCATCATCACCATCATCACCATCATCACCATCTTCATCTTCATCATTGTCATCTTCATCATTGTCATCACTGTCACTATCACAACAACATAGATGCTCTCTGATTTATTCTACTTTTTTATTGCACTATTCAACCTCTGGAGATTATGATAAAGCTACTGATATTTTCAATATCATGATGGATAAAAAAATGAAAATCCACCATATGACACTCAGTGTTTACATCTATGCCACATTTAAATATCGAATAGATAATTTAAATGGCCTTTTAGATGAATTATTAAATTCAGGTCAAGTTTTTGATAATTATCTTACAAAAGTTTTTATTAGTCATTATTCAGAGGTTGAAAGCATCTCAAAATCATTAGATATTGTGGCAAGGATTTTGTTGAATCTTGAAAAATCTTTGAGCAGTATAGAAAGATTTTATCAATTTCAAGATTTATTAGATGATTTAATAATCCATAGTAGTGTTTCGTTAAGCGAAGCAATAGATTTCAAATTAAAATTTTATTATCGCTCTTTTGATATATCACGTGTTATTAATGATATTTTGATTAGGAAATATAATGGATTAAAAAACGAATCAAAACACTTTTCTCAATTAGAATCACTTTCCAACGAACAAATATCTGGTTTATTTGATAGTTTTGGTTTTAAAAAATCTGTAAACAACACACATGATGAATATGTTAATGGATTACTGGCATTGATGGATGATTTTATTGCAACTGGTGTTATAGTCCCATACCATACAATTAAAAGATATGCTGATGCTCTGAAAGAAATTGGTGATGAGGAAGCTATCAAAAAATGGAATGAATTATATCTCACAATGACAAAAATATGTGATGAAAAGAAGGAAGTTAATAGTGGAGATGATGGTGGTGTTGGTGTCAATGTCAATGTCAATGTTGATGACAATGTTGTTGTTTTTGAAGCAGATAAAAATAAAGTCGAGAATTTAAATCAAATGAAGGGTCGTAATCCAACAATGGATGAAATAAATAAATCATCAGAATTGGCAAGTATTTGTAGAGGTAATGATATTAAACCTGGTTTAATATTGGCAGGAATCAAACAAATGCTTAATGACAATCTATTACCTACACCTGAACTTGTCAGTCAAGCAATCAGAAATCTCGGAAAACAAAATAAATTAGAGGAGGCTCAAGAAATATATAAACTTTTCTTGGGCTTTTATACTAATTGGAGCAAGCAAGTCAGGGAAAAAGCATTACACTATGTATATAATAGTATGTTGATTGCCTATGCCAGTAACAACATGGCGGACGAAGCTTATAAGGTGCATGATGAAATCATCAAAAAAGGTTGGCACCCTGATGCAGGTGCATATGCTGATCTTCTGGTGGCTGAAAAAGAGGATGATCCATATGACATCTCAAAAGTTTTACAGATTTATTCAGAAATAAAAAATTTTAAGGTCAGGCCATCAATATATCTTTGTAATGTTTTGATAAGCAAATTTGGAAAAGCACTTAGGATTGACTTGGTTCAGCAAGTCTATGACGATATGAAAAATAACCAGTTTTTACCTAATGTTGTCACATATGGAGCTTTGATTTCAGCCTACACTAAAGCAAAACATGAAAAAAAGGCACTTGAATTGTTTCAACAGCTGGAAAATTCAAATATTCAAACACGTATTACACAATATAATGCCATGATGCAATACTATACCACAGATGTCCCTAATAGAAAAAAAGCACTTGTTTTCTATCATAAAAGCCAACAAAGAAATCTAGAACCTAATTCGCACACATACAAAATATTAATAGATTTATATGCTACAATTGAGCCATATGATATGAAGTCAACATTGGATATCTTGGAAGATATGAAAAAGAAAGGCATAACGCCTCAAGCAACGCATTATGCATCATTAATCTATGCATATGGATGTTGTCAAAAAGATTTAAACAGTGCCTTGGATGTGTTCCATTCTTTAAAATCTTCATATAATATTATCCCTAACGGTGAAGTCTTCAAAGCATTATTAGAAGCTTTAGTGAACAATGAGAAAATTGAGGAAGCTGAAAAATATTATGATGAGATATCCAAAGAAAATATTAAATCCACGAGTATTGATAATCTATTTATTAAAAGTTATGGTGAGTTAGGGCAATTGGAAAAGGCAGAAAAAATATTCAACAGTATGGGTGATTTTTCAAAAGATCCAAGTACTTATGGGGAAATGATTAAAGTTTACGTTTCAAATGGGAAAATCGAAAAGGCAAAAGAGATCGCAAACATTATAGAAAATAAGAATTATTCAGAAATCATAAAAAGTAACATAAATGATCTATTATCTTCTTCTTCGCTGTCATCGTCACCTAGCTAGTTAATCTATTTATATTCCCTTAATTACAATAACAAATAATACACTATATAGAAACAAAAAATTTATTTATAACATATATTTTCTTTATTAATTAAAAAATGTTCATTTGTACAGAAACTAATTCTTGGCATGGTCATTATCATTGAGATAAAGATTTCGTCACCCAGTATGATTAAAGTGATCGTATAGTTTATATAAAATAATATTTCATCCTATTTCATCACTAGAAAACATTTCATTAGTAAATTGGAAATAATCTTTATATCAGTTTCAAACCTTGGAATTTATTAAAATGACGATAGAAAATTTGGAACTTTGATTGATGGTAAACTAAGTGACAAGGTATTTGTGTAAATAATTCGATTGTCAAATCAAATTTATTCGAATATAAGATTGTTCCAACTGTGTGGATATGTGTTTTGTTTATTTTAAATTCTTGATCAATCTAAGAATAAGTGATTCTTTGAATTTAATAAATCAAGCTTGCAATTCGTTGTTGAATAAAGTAATAATTGAAATACGTTGGTTTTCACTACGTAACAAATTTCTTTGAAGCTGTAAAAGAACATTATAAAGAACCAGAAGAAGACACTCTCACATTAATTATTGAATGAGACAATGACAGCACTACAAGGAATTCAAAATCTAATATCATGTTTAAAAATAAAAATTTTTATTTTCCAACTATTTTTTTTTGTCGCGTTATAATATGATCATGCAATTTTTTTCTAAACATGGTAGACTTAAGCTATAACGACACAGAGAGCTTTTTTTAAAATTCTGTTAATAAAAAAAAAGTTATTATTATAAAGGAGCAATTTTTTGTTAATATTTTAGAAAGGTGTTGATGTTGAGGCAGCAATTAGTTTAGGAAAATTATTAATATATGATAATAATAAAACAAAATAAAATTAAACTTTTAGAATAGAACACGCGATTATTTGGTTCGTTCGGTCTTTCGTTCTTTATTTGATTTTCTTTTCACATTATTTCTTTTTTTTTCAATTAATTGTTATTATTATTATTATTATTATTATTAGAAGCTCAAAAACCCCTATGTTTGTTCTTAACTTTTTTTCTCCAAAATTATTAGGAATCGTAAAATCTTCAAATATTTGATTATCATCGTCATCATCATCATCATCATTATTGTTGTTGTTGTTATTGCTTGCTTTTGATCATAATCTTTAGAATTTATCAATAAGCCTGATAAAGAAGTATTGTTATTATTAGTGTTTGATTGGAGTAGGTAAAAGTTAAAGCATTGGAATCAGAAGAAATATTAGTATTAGTAAAAAGTTAATGTTGCTGTTGAAGATCCAGTATTTTTTTATCTCTCTCGGTATTGTTGGATTAAAATGTAAGATGGAATATAATTGTTATTATGATTGTTATTATAATTTTCAAGGAAATTAGTAGTAGCAACACTGGTCTTATTTTATTAATATTATTAATAACAGTATTATTATTATTCTTGGTCACCAGTATTATTATTTCCATTATTTCCATTGTGAGCACCATTACCATTATTGCTACCACCCACATAACCAAGAGAAGTTGACCCTGCGATCAAAGTGAATTAACTTCGAATTTATTTATTTGATTCACGATCTAAAAAATTGATCAAGGTTATTATTATTTTAAAAAAAAGCCTGACGATAATTTACAATTTGGACCATGATTTTCTTTAGAATCTCCAAGATACTTTTAATATTATTTCCATTTATCAGTTGTTCTGTAGACAGTCATACAAATATTCTTCTTTGCTTTGGCTAGCAGCCTCATTCTCTATCATTTTTTCCTCTTCCACTGGAATAATAAATTACCAACTATTTTAGTCATATCAGCGAAAGAGATATTTTTACCTCACGAACTTTATGAGAAACATCACGTAATAGTTTTACCGGAGCATTATTGGATGTCGTTTATATTATCTTTTACCATTATTATTATTTAGAACTTTGTTATTATTGGGATTCTTGAGATATTAGTTTTGTTGGATGATGCAATGATCATTGAAATTTAGCAGTAACAAATGTTTTTAACGGATTGATAATCGTAGAAGCTGTTGGAGGTGTAGATAATGCTGGGGTGATTTGTCATCTAGATTATTATTGTAAAAATTTTATTGACTATAATTAAGCGGTGGAAGAAGATTCATCACCATAGTAATAATTAATATATATAAATTTGACTTTTTTAATCAATAACATACATATATACAACATTATTATTACAAGAATAGCCACAAATATCATTATAAACGCAATTATTATTGTAATCAAAATCATAACTTCCACCTCCATTTGCATCATCAATTAATGCTCGTATAGAAGAATTAGGTGCAGTGGTGGTAGTAACAATTATGCTTTTACTAAGATTTGTCATTAGCGTTGTTGTTGATGTTGATAGGCTGAAGTGGTTGATGATGATGAATCAATTGGTCTTAATCCTGGTCCGGATCGAATGTATAATGGATGGTTTTCCGGTATTCCTTTTATTGTGGTTGTATACGCGCTATTATCAAATTATTTAATTAATTTGATTCCAATTCTGAAAATTTATATTTGCTATTAAATCCATTTCTGTTATATCAAACAACTAAATTCAAATTATCGGTGAATAAAAATGGTATTACTATTATAATTTAACAAATATAATCAAATAATATACTAAACAAAGACTTATAGGTCGTATCTGATCAAAGTCTTTCGATATAAATCTATCATAATATTCTAAAAGATCACGAATTCACGAATTTGCGCATTTGATATTTTTTTTATTTTATTTATAAATTAAATTTAAAAATGATAAAATTTAAAATAATGATAAGAGTGTGTAATAGTAAGTAATTTACATAAGTACAGTCGGCACTTGATATAAGAAAGAATTGATTTTTAGCAACTATATCTGCAAAAATTCTCGTGCCAAAATGTATCGCTTGCTCTAAATCTTATATCGACGCAGATCTTTTTAATTGTGCAAAATAATTTTGATTGGATGGACGGGGGAATTCAAAAATTTCAACATTTTCTTTTTGAAGCTTCTAATCCTGGCGTTGTAAAAAGTTCGAGAGTCCGTTAATGGGCCTTTTTATGAGTTCAATTATTGAGGATAATAAAAAAACCAAATATTCCATAATTAGCAAAAGGTATTAAAATTTTATCATTTTTAAATATTGGCTCTCCACTCTTATGGTGGCCAAGACAATGTGTTATACATTTGTGGCATTAGCAAACTTTATAGTAATAATTATAATAGTACCACCGAAATTATTTTGTGACGAGTGGTGATTGCGTAAAAAATTATCTCCAATAAATTAGAAATTCCAAAGGGTTGGAAAAGGAAAAATTATATAAAATATGGAGGTTTGTATTTTTTGATGATGATGATAATGGCAGCGATAATAGTCTATTTAATAATAATATTTGGAAAAATAAAATTTAACAGGCAAAGAAAGAAAATTATATTTACAAATTTGGTATTTGTAATAATGATGGGCAACAACGAAAACAACAGCAACAAGAAGTAGAAAAAGAAAATGACGAGGTAGAAACAGCTATAGCAAATATTAATAATGATATTATTATTAAAGATAATTATAATGATAATGATGATAATGATGATTTAAATATTGATGATATTAATAAAATTAATATTAAGCTTAACTATCATGACAGTAATATTATGGATTACAACAATAATAATAATTTACCAAATTTTTATTACCATTCAAATCATCAACAATCTTATTCATCATTTTCACCACCACCACCACCACCACCAACAACAACAACAACAACAACAGCAACAACAACAACAGCAACAAAAACTTTCTACAATCAAAGGTCATCTTCATCTTCATCTTCATCCACAACAACAACAACAGCAACAACAACAACAAGATCATCATCATCAAGAGAAAGGTCAGGATCAAGAACAACATCATCAACAGCAACAATCAATAATAATGATTCTAACACTAGTATTACAAAAATGCCAATTCATAAACCATATGCAAGTTATATACGTTCATGGAAGGCAAAATCACCAATTATTCAATTACACTTGGTTTTACTAGAAATTGATTCATTTCAAGAAACCAACAAACTAGATCATGTAAAGAAACCTTATAATAACAATAAATCTGTTGGATTACCAAAATTTCGATATAAATATTTAGAACATAAATTGACTTTGTACTTGGTGCATAATGGGCAAATTTTTATCCCTCTTGAAGCTTTAGAAGGAATTGAAAAAATTAGTGATAGAGTTATTTGTCTATATTTAAATGATGAGGACAAATGTTTGGTAAATAATAATATAATTAATAGTAATAATATAAAGATAGATATATACATATATCACTATATATTATTATTACTAATTATCATTTATATCAATGTGTAGATTAATTATCATTGGAATTCAGAGTACACAGCTGGAAAGAAAAAAGTAATTACTGAAAATATGAGTAAGTTTATATATATATGAATATGATGAGTTTATATATATGTCAATCAATATAATCAATATAACCTAAAATTTTATATAACATTTTAAAATTGCATAAAGAAAGTGCAAAATCAATTACTTTATATATGCATAAAGATGTATCAGAACAAGAAATTGATATAGCAGGATTGCACATAAATTATATGATAAAAGCTAGAAAAAATAAATCTTACTCAAGTTGGAAAGATGATTGGGGTAAAATTTCAGATAGTAACAATTATAGTAAAAAAAAGCATGATGGTAATTTTAATAAAAATAAGAAGTATGGTAATGACTACAAATATAATAATAGTAATAGTGATAAAAATATGAATGATTATGATGAGAATAAAAAAGGAGTTAATAATTATAATAATAATAGTGACAGTGACAAATTTTGTTATCAAAAATTCAAAATCCTAACTCCAAAAAACAATAAAAATGGCAATAATAATAACAGCAGTAATAATAATAATACTTCAAATAATAATGTTGAAGTTGATTTAATTAAGTTGTTTGATGATCTTGAAGTTGAGGAGATTAATAATGATAATGGTAATGGTAATGGTAATGGTAATGGTAATGGTAATAATAGTAGCAGTATTAATGATAACAATGATGATAATAATAACAATAGTAATAATAAGGAAAGAATTAAGAATGAAAAAAATGCAAGTTGGTTTTTATTCATATTTTAATTCATTATACAATTGATTGACTAAGCAAATCTTTCTTTTATATAATATCATCTAAACAATTAGGAAGAACAATTAATTATAAAGTTACATCACAGCAACACTGACGAGGTCAAAAATTATCTCATCACCAAATCCTACAAACTTTCCAATCTAACAAATTTAATAGAAAAATCATACAATTTTGCCACAGGTACTATCAAACAATTAAAGTATAAAGATTACTTTAATAATTTTGTTAAAATAACAAATGATTTAGAATTTCAAATTGCTATTTCGATTTATAAAATTGATAAAAACAATCCCAATAGTAGTAGTAATAATAATGAAAAATTTGAATTATGGTATGATCAACAAGATCAACAATTTAAAGAAATAAAAATGTAAAATTTAATATTTATTAAATAAATTAACATATTCTTAAATAGCAGATTTTTTATTACAGATCATTTAATTCATTTTTATTAACTATTGTTATTCATTAGCATTTAATTCAAATTTCAAGATTTATTTAGTTCTGCTCAATACAATATATACTTGATTGTCTGCAAAATATTTTCATCTATATAAACAGTTATGCTAGGCGGTGCACAGGTTACTGATGCTAGCATGACATTATTTTTCACGTCAGATAATTATTTGGAGGCTTGGATTAAGTGCAAACCATATAAATTAAATGATGATTTTGGATCATTATTTTACTGTATGATTGATGTTTTACCATCTCATTGAAAATATTTACCATGGTTTCATAAATTTGAAAACGAATAATAAAGATTATGATGAAAAGATATTGTGCCTATTGTCCAGTAATGATGTATGATGAAACTTTTGACTTTAGCCATTGATGTAACTAAAGTATTGACTAAAGGTAGTTTCTCGCCAGGGCTATTTTGATGATTTGACTAAAGTAAAAGTCCTTAAAGTAAGTAAAATCATTTGACATAATCATCAGGAAATTTTTTCTGATGCAAATTTACATAATATTATGGGGCCCACCATAAACTTATGTAAATAGTGTAATATTATGCAAAAATTACGCAATTATTACATTCAGTGTAAATATTATGTCCTTTTTATGCGAAATATTACAACTATACATGCAGCCCAAATTGGTCTGGTGATTTTGATGGTCAAAATTATTCCAATTTTGATGGTAGAAAGTAGAAATTAATTACGGCATTCACTATTAAAAACATAAGTGTAACACCCCTTTACTACATGTGTAACCCCCTTTATGACAGTGTCAAAATACTTTGGGCTGCATGTATAATTACGACATTTCATATTAAAACTTACAGATGTAATATTACGGTGGGAAAAGTTTCCTGATGATTAAATCACTTGATGTAAGTAAAAACACTTGAAATAATGATAATGATAAAAGAGGTTTATCAAAAGTTCCAAGTTATGCAAAAGTGTGTCCCGGAAATGAATAAAGATGTATATTGCAATAATGCAAAAAGAATGGGATAAATTTTACTTTAATCTATTTGTTTTTTTCCTTCAAAACAAAAATGCTTTCTTTTTTACAAATTAAAACTATTTGTTATTATTACATTTCATAAAATCAAATTGTCTTTACATATATATTAGTTGTGTTAAATTGATGCTTTTTCGAATTTTTGACTTTTGAAGTTAACTGCACATAATAGTAATACACAATAATAATAATGTGCTTGAGCTGTCTTTAGTGTCTGAGTTTGAAACAACATTAGTTGATCAGTATTGGTTGGTACTACCTTTTGCTAGAAAACCCCCCATATATATATATATATATATATATATAACTATTTTTTTATTATTTCAAGGATGACAGAGAATCCTCAAAGAAAAACTAATATATAGACATAATAAGCAGGTAAAGAAGTAATATATTTATTTATACTGTATATATATACAACTATTATTAAAAAATATAAGGAAAAATATCTTAATTCTATTTTTTATTATTATTATTATTTCAAAGATGACAGAGAATCCTCGAAAATCAAAACTAGATAGATAATAAAGTGTATTACAACTAATATAAATAATAGGTATACTTCATTGCATATTTAATAACATTAATGGTTGATCATGATGTAAAATTCAATTTATATGTGGGAGGGATATATAGGAATATGAATATTTGATATCATTCAAAATGATGTGAATGTGTTAATATTAGATGGGAAATCTACATTTTTTTTGTAGGAAAAAACACGTATGTTCATAATTGTAGCATTTATAATTTTGAAGTGCATTCTTCTTCATATTTGGTTAATTGCACACCCAATGCAAAGAGGAAAAATGGTTGGGATTGCAAAGGGAACTATTTATTATGATTTTATGCATACATTTTATATCCATATTCAATCAACTACATTGGATGTTGACCATCCTAAAACAATTTTAATATTTGATATATATATAAAAATTATAAATTTTGTTTTTGTAAAAGATCTTCAAGCCATAAAATTTGATTTTTGTGTGATTTTTTGGAGGGTGATCATTGTAAAATTTAGCCAATGAAATCAAAGTCACAATGTGATAAACGAATGTCCATTATGCTATGGATTGATTAATAATAATAATAATAATACGCGAAACGTAACATGAAATCAGATGATAATAAATAATTATACACGTTATTGATAAGTAAAAATAGAAATTATAAAAAATAAAATAAAAATAAAAATAAATAATAGATTAAATAATATAATAATAAAAATAAAAATTTAAATTGTCTCGACCAAAAGTTCTGCGTCAAAATCTAATTCCGGTAACATCTTTTAGGTGTTATGTGGTTTCCTACATCAGAAAACAATCTTTCAGATGGAACTGAAGTTGTGCTTAAACACAAATACTTGTTTGCTAATATTGCAAGCATTGGCAATTCATTTTGTCTATCTTTCCACCAAGGTTGGGTGACGAAAATATTTTGGAGTGTAAAAATATTTCATCAAATGGGAGGTATTTTCGTCACGCGTGACGAAAGTCAAAATGTATGACGAAAATGACGAAAATGACGAAAGTACAAAATTTGAATTTATTTATATTTAAATGAAACATATCTTTTAAACATTTTTTTTACGTCATAAATTGTGTTGCTTAATTGGATATGTATGTGAAATTGTTGCTTCACATTCATTGTCAATTTCACAATCTTCTTCAG